>CM077194.1:47273951-47559327 GCA_039654625.1 Rhinogobio ventralis
CTTGTAATTTGTTACATTGCTCTTTACATCAGAAACTAATCTGATTACATAATGCATGTTACTTGTAATGTGTTACATTACTCCTTACATCAGAAACGAATCTGATTATGTAATGCACGTTACTTGTAATGTGTTACATTACTCCTTACATCAGAAACGAATCTGATTATGTAATGCACGTTACTTGTAATGTTACTTTACCCCTTACATCAAAAAGTAATCTGATTATGTAATGCACGTTACTTGTAATGCGTTACTTTACTCATAACATCAAAAAATAATCTGATTATGTAATGCACGTTACTTGTAATGCGTTACTTTACTCCTTACATCAGAAACTAATCTGATTACATAATGCATGTTACTTGTTACTTGAGATTGAAAACACCTGATCGCGGGGTTATCTCAGGGGTAGAAATGTGTCCATCTTGAATTACCAGCTAATAAGGGTAAATCGACATACTCTGGTAGACTGGATGGAGCGTGAACATTTTCTACATTGAGTTGGGTTTCCACAGAGTTGGTACAACTCTGTGGAAACCTTGTCAGGTAGAAGAGATATTTGATAGAATCACGTCCTCACGTCCTCATGTTCTGATATAAAAAAAAAACGCAAAGTTCAACTTGTATGAAGTTCAATTGCATTTGCAATATTTTGCGTTTTTTTTTTTTATATATATATTTGATAGTTTTCACATGATTTTATATAATTGTATTCATTGGTTTGTTAAATACATACAATATTGCTGTGTTGTTATTGTAATATGTTTAATACAGTCTCTCTTCAGTTAAAACCATAAACACATACTGTCCACTCCATCTTGTTTTTCATGCCCTAAGAGCAATAAAAACACATAGGAAAAAAATCTTTGTAGTCTAAGGGTTAGACTACAAGATAAATCTGCTTATAGAAGTTTATGCTCAATTAATTCAGATGAATGTGACTTTATAACTTATTAATACCCAGGGGAATAACTGGCTTCATGCACTTTGTTCTAACGTTTGACACTGTTATTCTTGCTGTGAGAGGTGAGTTTATCATTATGATGGCATAATTTTATATTCATATTTCAGCACATTATTAATATTTCAGCAGCTCACTGCATGAGATATTTGACAGAACCCTTTCATATCTGCACATGAAGACATCAACCGTTTTACACATCAGCTGAGAGATAATTAGATGCAGAAATGTTGCATAACCGCACAGTGACTTTAGGAAGGGAGAGCATGAGATTGCACCCCATCAAGTGCAGATAACTTACCCAGATTCCTCCAAGGCCGGTGCGAGTGGTCTGTGTTTGAATGCCTCTCAGGAAAGGCAGGTGATAGTACTTGGCAAAGACCAGCAGCAGCATTCCCTGCATCCTCTGAGACGTGACCTACACACAGAGAGCAGACGGGAGATCAGCTGACTGAAGAAATGTCCTGAATCAGGTTTATTGATTGGCTTGAAACAGAGCCGGGTAAATAACACACAACCGCTAATAATCGCATGCTCTCTAATTTTAGGGTGTTGCATTGGAATTTAAAATGACACAGCTCAACATGTTTTTAATTTTCCACCTTTATTATTATTTCGTTTTTATATGTTGTCGAATGTGGTTTGTGACTTTTGGATCAGAGCGCTTTTGGTCACTGGATCAGAGCGCTGTCAATCACTGCCTGATCAACACCATTGGTTCGGAGAGCTGTCAATGCTTTGGCAATGTAAAACCTTTTTACCATGCCAATAAATCTACTTGAAATTCGATAAGGAGTTTTTTAAATAGAAGGAAGACCACAGCCCACGTCTTTGTTTATGGTTGTTCACTGATTACTTTCGCGTGACTGATCATGCTATTATATGCAGCTAGTATGAGTAACAAAACAAAATTTCTCTGTGTCCAGATTTGCCTGCGATAATAATGCAAAAACTTCAAATCAACATTTAAATGTCAACTTTTACAAAAAGTAGTCTAATCTAATGTCTAAATATATATCCAAATGCAAGTAAGTATTTTGTCTGAAAACAATGTTCTCAGTAGTAACTGTTTATAAATTTAAATATAGGGCTACACAGCCATCTAATGGTTACACCGTGGTATTGCAGACATTAAATTGTGCAAATATTTAGCACCCTAAAATCCAACATAACTACGAACATGTTCTACAACGTAAACTGCACACTCAAAACTTATGTTTTCAAAAATGAAATTAACTGCGTTCATTAAAATGTATGTAAATTTATGTAAAGTATCGTCAAGCTATGTTTAACACAGGCTTTATTTTACTCATAAATCTACAAATCTTGAGGGAACCAGGGGGCGGGGTTTTGATGTCATCCCTGCCGCACCACGGCACCGCCCTGCAACATTAAGCCCCGCCCCCTGCACCCCCTGATATGTCAGTATGGAATGGGATAAAATCATACTACTATTTTAAATGTTGTTATTGGTAATTAAAACTAGTAAGAATTGTTTTCATGAATTCACTCTAAAAAATTCTGGGTTGTTGTTTGGGTCAAATATGGACAAACCCAACCGTTAAAATAAATATTTAACTCAGCATTTTTTTAGAGTGTTAAAATAAAGCTGAAATAAAATATATGAAAAACTTTAACTTAAAAAAAAAAACTTAAACGAAAATTGAAAATGTTGCCATGGCAACTAAACAAATACGTTTTAAAAAAATGATTAAAACTAAAACTGAGATGAACTGAGATAAAAAGTAAAATTAATACAAATGACAAAAGTATGGAAGCTTGTTTCCGCCACTGAATAAAAAAACAAAAAAAAAGGTAAATGTGACTTTTTATATAAGTTTCAATTATATTTGAATTGTGAGATAAAAAGTCACATTCACAATTACTTTTTTAATTGCTTAATTTCGTGCTTTCACACAAAAGCCTATAGCAAAATTACTAAAACTAAAATGGAAATGAAGACTGAAAATATAAAAAGATGCTAATTCAAAAAAACATAAATATAAATATGCCATACTGTATCCTACTGTATCAGGGTTATTATTGTTAACTAAAAACATAAAAACATTTAGTTACTATAAATGTTAACTTAAATAAAATAAATATAAAAAAACTAACATTTATTTTATTATAGCTAATTGCCAAAAAACATTTAAGGAAGTACTAAAATAACTAAAACTAAATAAACTCAAACTAATAAATACAAATTCATAAAAACTACATAGAAATATTTAAAAGCTGAAAAACTAAAACTAATAAAATTGACAAAAACTAAATTAATAAAACCTACAATTAAGATGAAAACATAAAATATGTAAATAAAATCTAATTAAGAATATTAACTATACTATACTATCCCACTACTAAAACTATATCGATACTAAAATGCCTACAATGCCATGAGCTCCACTGGACCTTCCGTTAACAGTGTGATTAATAAAACAGAAGTGACATTTTAACATCCCTCCAGAGAGAGACGTGGGCAATATTCAGATTATTTTTCCACAATGAAAATAAAGGAGGAGTCTAAATGATTGAAAATAGAAACATGAGCCACATGACAGAGACAAAGACCAGCAAAGAGATTTTGCTCAGCCAGCCACTCAGTCAGTATTACATAATGTGAGCCCTGAGGCTCTAATGACAACTTTATGTGTGTGTGTGTGTGTGTGTGTGTGTGTGTGTGTGTGTGTGGTTAAGGGGAACATTACTGACCAGTACATATCCAAAGGGGCTGAGAGCGTCCATGCAGACCTCGCTCCACTGGTCAGTGAAAAGAACATCTTTCAGTCGTTTGTTGATCATTGAGTTCACTTCCTGTAAGCTGAGAGAAGAAGCGTGAAAACAACACAGGAGAGTAAAGCTCAAATTAAAGACTGAAAAATATCAGAAGGGAGATGTAGAAGAAGAGACCTTAAGGAAGGCGGTAGATTATATCTGTACTGTGCTTATGCATAGGTCATGTACAAGATTATGATCATCATATTATAGCATCATAACATAATTATTTGATCAACACTTGTTTAATTATTTTCATGCCTTCAGCTATGCTCCAGTGTACGGATCAGACATCCTACTGATGCAATTAATGGTCTAGTTCACCAAAAAAAATGGAAATCCTGTCATTATTTTCTTACCCTCAAGTTGTTCCAAATCTGTATGAATTTCTTTCTTCTGCTGAACACTCTAAAATGGCTGGGTTAAAAACAACCCATTTGGCAACCCAGCGCTGGGTAAATATTGGACAGAACACACACAGCAAGTTGGGTTACATATTTTAACCCAGCAGGTTGGGATGCACAATTTAACCCAAATTCTGCTCAAAATGACTAAATGCTGATACCTCATCAATGGTTATTTCCATTTCCTTGCAGCAAATGCTATTTATATATTTTATTTAGGCTATATAAATGTAATTATATATATTGGTAATTTAGGAAATGAATGGACATTAAACAGTCTAAATGAAATAATTGTATTTAATGGCAAGTTCATTAACAACATCACAAAACATTAAGAAGGTGACAACTGAACAGAAGACAAAATCACCGTTATCAATCCAGTTTATTCCAGTTTGGCAAACTAGCAGTGGGTTACTATAACCCAGCGGGCTGGGTAGTTTATGAGGGGGTGCATCCTTTCTACTGTCAGTGAAATTTGCACACAAAACTACCCAAACGTTTGAAAATAACCCAACAAAATAACCCAACAGGCAGAACCCAGCAGTCTGGGTAAAGAAATAACCCCACAAATTTTAGAGTAAAGATATTTTGAAGAATATATGTAACCAAACAGTTGATGGGTCCCATTGACTTAAAAAATACTATGAGAGTTAATGGGGTCCATCAACTGTTTGGTTACACACATTCTTCAAAATATCTTCTTTTGTGTTCAGCAGAAGAAAAAAAATTCATACAGGTTTGGACCAATTCGAGGGTGACTGATGAAAATGATGAATAGGTAAACTATACCTTTAATAGGACACTGAACAAAGTTATTAAAGTCTCATGATCTGATTTGTTGCTGTTATTGAAATTAAAATATCATGTTTTCCTTGTCAATGAGGCTTTTCTCAAATGCATCATGCGATTTCAACCCAGTTACATGGTGAAGGCTTTCTGATGTTTTATTTTTTATTTTTTTTAAAGAAATTAATACTTTTATTCAGCAAGGATGCATTAAATTGATCAAAATTGACATGAAAGACATTTATAATGTTACATAAGATTTCAAAGAATGCAGTTCTTCTAATCTTTTTCAGAATCCTGAAAAAATGTATCATCGTTTCCACAAAAATATGAAGCAGCACAACTGTTTTCAACATTGATAATAATCAGAAATGTTCAAATCCTCATATTAGAATGATTTCTGAAGGATCATGTGACACTGAAGACTGGAGTAATGATGCTGAAAATTATACTCAAATAGAAAACAATCATTTAAATTTAACTATTTGTTTTTACTGTATTTTCGATCAAACAAATGGTCTTGGTATCCATAAGAGACTTCTTTTAATCAGTGACTGTTGTTGTTTAAAAAAAAAAATATATATATATATATATATATATATATTAATATGTGAAATTGTTAATTAAAGCGATTATTAGCCATTTGAACAACGCTGTAATATTCAGCCAAAATATTTTGTAACAGGGTTGAATGGTTGTTGTTATGGTTCATTATTGCAATTATAATATCTATAATTTAAAACTTGGTTATTAATCATATTTGCTGACTACTACCATGAATATTGCCCTATGATAGCATAGGGCAGCCCTAGGAAAATATAATTTCTTGAAAGTTCAACAGTAACCATTAAAAAAAAATTTCATTGGCCACAGATTTACTGTCATTACTTTTCATATTGAGCAGCTTTCATATATATAAAAGCAGTGTAATTCTCACCCTATAATATACATGTCTGTGTTCCCATCGCCAACATTCAGGCCCAGTAAAGCCGTGATGTCTTCAGGAGGCATGGCCGAGCCCACGTTCCACGTGATAATATGCACCCTGTTGGCAGAAAGAGACATTAGAGAACACCACTCATCTGTGCGACAGCGTGTTCACAGTCTACAGTCCCGCTGTGATAGTATAATTTTGCATCTACACTCACCTAAAGGATTATTAGGAACACCTGTTCAATTTCTCATTAATGCAATTATCTAATCAACCAATCACATGGCAGTTGCTTCAATGCATTTAGGGGTGTGGTCCTGGTCAAGACAATCTCCTGAACTCCAAACTGAATGTCAGAATGGGAAAGAAAGGTGATTTAAGCAATTTTGAGCGTGGCATGGTTGTTGGTGCCAGACGGGCCGGTCTGAGTATTTCACAATCTGCTCAGTTACTGGGATTTTCACGCACAACCATTTCTAGAGTTTACAAAGAATGGTGTGAAAAGGGAAAAACATCCAGTATGCGGCAGTCCTGTGGGCGAAAATGCCTTGTTGATGCTAGAGGTCAGAGGAGAATGGGCCGACTGATTCAAGCTGATAGAAGAGCAACTTTGACTGAAATAACCACTCGTTACAACCGAGGTGTGCAGCAAAGCATTTGTGAAGCCACAACAAGCACAACCTTGAGGCGGATGGGCTACAACAGCAGAAGACCCCACCGGGTACCACTCATCTCCACTACAAATAGGAAAAAGAGGCTACAATTTGCACAAGCTCACCAAAATTGGACAGTTGAAGACTGGAAAAATGTTGCCTGGTCTGATGAGTCTCGATTTCTGTTGAGACATTCAGATGGTAGAGTCAGAATTTGGCGTAAACAGAATGAGAACATGGATCCATCATGCCTTGTTACCACTGTGCAGGCTGGTGGTAGTGGTGTAATGGTGTGGGGGATGTTTTCTTGGCACACTTTAGGCCCCTTAGTGCCAATTGGGCATCGTTTAAATGCCACGGCCTACCTGAGCATTGTTTCTGACCATGTCCATCCCTTTATGACCACCATGTACCCATCCTCTGATGGCTACTTCCAGCAGGATAATGCACCATGTCACAAAGCTCCAATCATTTCAAATTGGTTTCTTGAACATGACAATGAGTTCACTGTACTAAAATGGCCCCCACAGTCACCAGATCTCAACCCAATAGAGCATCTTTGGGATGTGGTGGAACGGGAGCTTCGTGCCCTGGATGTGCATCCCACAAATCTCCATCAACTGCAAGATGCTATCCTATCAATATGGGCCAACATTTCTAAAGAATGCTTTCAGCACCTTGTTGAATCAATGCCACGTAGAATTAAGGCAGTTCTGAAGGCGAAAGGGGGTCAAACACAGTATTAGTATGGTGTTCCTAATAATCCTTTAGGTGAGTGTATATTATGAGGGGAATCATGTGAGCTTTACTGACAATGTTTACATGTGCACCAATAATGTGATATTCCCAATAATCAGAGTAAGGACTTGATCGCGGTAAAACGCGATTTACATGATACGAGCAAACCTCTTCACTCCCGTTTACATGCAATTTTCATATATTCTGATTATTCGCTAAGAATTGTAGTTATTTTACTGCCATTCTTCACATACACCAATGCACAGCACAGCACAGATAATGAACTCTATATAGTAGGTGTGTTACTGCTCTTCTTCATTGGCTCTTTGGTATCCGACATCAGTTGTTTTTCAGTGACGCGCCTAAATGCCCACATTTGATGCACACAAAAAACAGGCTGAACATGATTTAATCATGGACAGTGGTTCCACGTGATTGAAGCAAGTAAAACCTAAAAGAATCAACCATGTACAACTAACTAGAATCAATGGTGTTCAATTAACTTGAATAAATGGCTTTAGTTTAACTTAAATAAATGGTTTTCATTCAATTAGAATTCTTCAAATAATCCTACAGCTAATGCTTATTGTTTAGTCCTGTGATTTAAATAGCTACAAACTAAATATAACATTTCTTTACACGTGATGTTCAGTGACTACGTTTACATGTTCCCTCATAATGCGATTATAATAGGATTTTGACAATATTGCGATTAAACTTTACCTCATGTAAACGCAATACTTAGATCGAACTAATGCGTTTAAGCTCATAATCATAGTAACCATAGTCGCATTAAACTAGAAGGCGTACGCTGATTTTAATTGCAATAAACAGGCATGTAAACACCTTAATCGCATTATTACCATTCTGACCAAAGTGCGCGTGTGCGCGGACGTACACGGATACCGTGTGTTGTTCACACAACTTCATGAATGAACTTCGTGACATGATTCTGAAGTTTTCTCTTCTCCAAATCACTAAACTCTGTCAACACAACTTGCTGCGCAGTCTCTGCTCCGTATCTTCATCTAGACGGCGCGAAGAACACGGAAGCAGCAGGAAAACCCGGCATTGCGATGTTCATCATGGCGCCGAATAATATCCAGTAAGCTACATCCATAAAAATGTATTATGAATTTGATTCAAGAAGATTAAAACAATGGCCGGTAACATGCATACTGTATGCCTATCTGAGTGTGGTATAACCATACTTATTAGTGAATAATCAAAATGTAAACTGGAGTGAAGAGTTCTGCTCATGTCATGTAAACATCTTACTGTGATTAAGACCTTACTCTGATTATTATTATAAATAGTCGCATTATTGGTGCACATGTAAACGTAGTCAGTGTTGGCAGTCCAGAAGTGATACTGGTTCCACCCAGAACACTATCATAGAGGTTGCTTTATTATCAAAGCAATTTTAATTCTTGTTAGCAGGTCCACAACCCAAGCACATGCTCTACACTTCACCACAATGGTAAAAAACACTAACATAACAGAAACTTTTAAATACCAACATAACAGAACATTAAACATTAAAAAGTCTCATAAAATGCATAAAATAGCACTTTATTTTAACATTTACTCGTCGAATTCAGCCTCTTTGCAAAGCATGATGGGAAGTGAAAGTCCTGTTTGATTGGGTTACTTGATTGAAACATGTTATTTCAAAATGAAAACATCAAGTTAAGTCAAAGAGTAACTGTTTCAAGTCAATTTAACATAAAGCAATCACATTTGAACCAGAAACCTGATATAATGGTGTTAAATCAAGATGAATTGCCTAAATAAAGTGAACAGCATCATAAAATCATTTTTTTGAGTGTATATTCATGTTGTCAGCATGAACGCAGTTTCTTTAGTCCCTCAAAAACATGTTTATGAATCTGCGCATGACAGCGTTCTCTTTGGTCAGAGTGGAGCAGATGCGATTAAAGTGTTTACATGCCTCTTTATTGCGATTAAAATTACTACGATTATAGTAGCTATACATTTTTCGGTAACACTTTTTAATAAGTATTCAGTAGTAAAGTATTTACAAATCAGGTGCAAACTAGTTAATGAATAGTTTATAAACTGTAGTTAATATATTAATAGACTATATACAAACAGTGAGTTCTACATTCATTGTCATTGTAATTAACAAAGTGTTATTGTTTAATTAGCTCATATGTTAAGAGTTAGATAATGCTTTGTTAACAACTTATTAACCATAAATTGTTCTCACTTTCGATTAAATCACAGAAAATCTGAAAATGTCATTGATTAAGTGCTTTAATCCAGACTTTATTGGACATTAATTAGATTAGTATTAAGAGTTCATTAAAATTTTTACAAATACATTAAGCCTATCCCCAAAGCTAAACATAACCACTTAAAAATAAATAACATAATGCTGTCAATATGAAATACATACAAATACTTATTAGGTCACATTGTTAAAATACATCAGTTAGGATTAGGGGTTTAGGGGATAGAATATACAGTTTGTACAGTATAAAAATGGAAAGCCCCCATAAAACAAAACCCAAAGTGTGTGTGTGTGTGTGTACTTAATGTATTTGTAAACATTTTAATGAACTCTTAATACTAATGTAGTTAATGTCTAATAAAGGTTGGTTTAAAACACTTAATTAATGACATTTTCAGATTTTCTGTGATTTAATCTAAAGTGAGAACTATTGTTAACAAAGCATTATCTAACTCTTTACATATGAGCTGATTAAACAGTCACACTTTGTTAATTACAGTGACAATGAATAAAGAACTCACCATTTGTATGTATTAACTACAGTTTACAAACTATTAACTATAAACTAATAGTTTGACAAATGATTTAAGTGCTTTATTACTGTATACTTATTATAAAGTGTTACCATTTTTTCAATTGTAGTCTTTTAAAAAGGCATCTGAAATAAAAAACTAAGTGCAATGTAGTGTTGTCAAAATTTTTTGCAGTGGGATTGCGTGTATTGAGCATAATTTTACTCATTCCCGCATATTTTGTGCTTACACCCAAAGTGCACATAAAGCCGCCTCTCAGTACTAAAGTTACTTCGTTTTTTATCGCAGCTTATTGCACTTAAACAGTCAAATACACACGAAATAATGTTCAAATGCCGGTCTATTTGCGAGTATTCACTTACACACAGTCAGTTATGCTTTAAGTGAACGTAAACAGTTGAGAAAGAAAACGCATGTGTAACAGTGTAATGGATCTGTGCATCAGGTCTTAAAGTGACAGCAGTCTAATATACCTACCTCATAAATCATGAGATAATGTTAAAAATATCTATATGGCAGTTTTTCCCTATGGTATCTATGTCAAAATTGTGGTCAGTGAAAATGCTGAGTGGCTAGTAACTATGGTTAGTTAGTTAATGTCAAGCCCTGTATATATTATATATAAAATTCAACCCCAAAGTGGCTAGTACTGCGTTACACGCCACTGATGAAATACACCCGCATTTGTCAGGTGTTAATGTCAAGGTTGCTACAATTTTGAGCTTAATCACATCAATTTG
Source organism: Rhinogobio ventralis (assembly GCA_039654625.1). Taxonomy (NCBI): domain Eukaryota; kingdom Metazoa; phylum Chordata; class Actinopteri; order Cypriniformes; family Gobionidae; genus Rhinogobio; species Rhinogobio ventralis. Next base: position 47,284,733 of record CM077194.1, read on the forward strand.
ATCAAAGTATTGTGTTTACATTAGGGAAGGTTTAATCGTGATATTGCCTAAATCTCATTATAATCGTATTATCAGGGTGCATGTAAACATAGACACTGTCTGCACTGCCATTGGAAGACTGTATGAGAGTGAGTGTTTCCATATCTTTAGTTGGGACAGTAAAATAATGAAGCTGTGATGGTTTGACAGGTTTCAGGTTTGGCTTTTAATTCACCAAACAAGTATCCTTGAAGACGTGTTTGTGTCACATTAATGAATAAACAAGTTAAAGACATGAAAAGGGAGTAAGAGCATCATCAGGACAATTACACATGCTTGCAATGTAGACAGCTTTGTTGATTATAATGGGAGCAGCCTAGTTTTGTCGCGTCACATCACATCACTCCATTGCAGTTAAACATGTTAATAAATCATCTCATTTAAGATCCAAACAATTAAATATTCAATATATATTTCTCAATAATTCTACCAGCATCCCTCACAGCTTTATTTTCAAGAAAGAGAAGCCTCTTATATTCTTATATAAGTTTAATATAACATTGAACTTTTACCTATATTTATATGCTTGAATATCTCAAAAGGTTTATAAGTGTATGTGGGGGAGTGTATATGTGCTTAAATTGCAATCCTTCCCTGATCTTTGACCTCTCTAAGCTAAGAGAAAATTATGTGCACCATTACTGAATGAGCTCATTATAACTACTCGCACTGAGCTTCGTCACGTATTTCCGTTTTATATATAATATAATATAAAAAAACATCTAGATAATCTAGATAAAAAAATATATAGATAATCCGGCTGGCTAGTTTCTGTTCATGTATGTTTTCAATGTGCTGTAGTCGCCTCGTTACCTAATAAGTGTCCGTGAGAAGATTTAAACCTTTTTCACGAGATGGGAGAAGAAAACATTAGTGTGTACAGAATAATAATCCAACCCCAGATCTGATAAAGCAGGGGCTGGTAAACATACAAGGTTATGTCAACACAGATCAGCACTAATCACAGATGGATGAAGGAGGCTAGTGAAGGGTGTTGAAACATTCATGAACAGTAATAAGCTCAAAACACACTCACACCTTTATTTATTTGTATTAAATGTATGTATTAAGCACTATTTAGCATCATTTTTCAGTTATTTTGCTGTGTGTAAATTACTTTTTCCCATCTGTTGAACAATAAAAACACTGACAGCCAATCAGAATCTATTCTGCTTTAAAGAGCTCGAGCTTTTAAAGCGGCAACTAAACGCTAATATAGTTATCATTATAGTTGTCTTTATAGTTATCGCTGTTGGTGTAAACGGGCCTTAAGAGCACCAACACACACACTTACATATACAGTACGCAAGCAAATCTGTTTACTGTGTATGGGTGTGTTCCCAGCAAGCAATTTTGCGTTTAAAAGACGTCTAATAGCCGTCCAAACACAGCCCTGACCTTGGGCTGTCGGTGAAAATGTAATAGACGTCTAACCATAGCCCAAGAACAGAGTAATCTAGAACATGAACATGTCAAAGAAATGAAACCAAACACCTTGTAATCACTGATGACTTTGCTTACAGGATGGAATATCATACATCTCACAAGTTATTGCGTCATGAAACCAAATTCAAGGTTATTTTGGCTAGAAGTGGGTTACTCATAGCCGGACTATATCAGGTCTATAGTTAACCGAGACAGTGAAATGATGGATATTGCTTGTTGGGTTCACACTTGTAGTTTGGTTCGTTTGGTTCGTTTGGTCCGGACCAAAGATAAAACATTTAGTCCTGGTCCGGTTAGCGTTCACATTGGCATTTTAACAGCGAACCTAAAGATACCGAACCTAAAGGCATAGGGATACGTTCACAACCTGATTTTGTCACGTATATTTTGCGACTGAACTTACTGAACATCCTAAACAATGCTGTGTGCTGGGCTAAATGCGCTCGTTGTGTGTGCGTATCCTATATGATGGTATTTTGACCAGCTGAAAACTCGTGAAGAGCTTATAAAATGTGTAAAGGAGTCAAAACAGCGGCAGGAATCCCTCCGTAACACACAAACGGGAAAACATGGTTCTGATGCCTGTACCGAACTGTGATGGGAAACATCACGACTATGATGAGAAAACACAGGTGTGCTTGAGCATTCTGTCCTTTTTAGTGTCGCATCTTGTGAGATCATGTCCCTTTTTTGGTTTGTTTACATGTCTTTGGTCCGTGTTGCGTTCATATATCATTCGAACCGCATCAGAGTTCGTTTGGTGACCACCAGGGTTCAGATGGCAGCGTTCACACTTATTCAAATGAACCGCACTAACAGAGCAATCGCACCTGGGTTCGTTTTAATCAAACCAAACATGACAAGTGTGAACACACCCTAAAAGTCTCTTCTCTCATTCAGGTTAGTAGGGAAATGCACTGTTCAAACGTTTGAGGTCAAAAAGGTTTTTTTGTTTTTGTTAGGAAATTAACACTTTTATTCTGCAAGGGCACAGCAAAATTTACAGTAAAGATTTTCATATTTCATACATATTTCTGTTTATCAAAGAATCCTGCAAAACATTTATAATGGTTTCTAATGTATAACTGTTTTCAAAATTGCTACTAATAATACGTTTCTTGAGCAGCAAATCGGCATATTACAATTATTTCTGAAGGATCATGATATAATTGCAGCTGAAAATTCAGCTTTGCATCACAGGAATAAATTAAATATTAAAATATAACACAATAGAAAACAGTTGTTTTGAACTGTAATCATATTTCACAAAATTACTGTTTTTATTGTGTTTTTGATCAAATAAATGCTCCTTGGTGAAAATAAGACTCAAAAGCATTTAAAATCTTACAGACCCCAAACATTTAAATGAGAGTGTACATTTTATTTATTAAAAATCCATATTTGGAAAGGAAAATATATATTTACAGAAACCTTTCAGCAAATTCAAAATTCATGATAATTCATGTTAAAGGCACAATATGTAGTTTTTCGCCACTAGAGGTCGCCTATTCAAAACAAAGGCGTAGCTTGATGATGCCGAGATTACACGTCAATAAAATATATAACACTGAATATTTTAATCCAAAAATCGTACATATTGTTCCTTTAATGTCAAAAATACGATTCAGTGTTTTAAAAAGTAAAAGTAACATGTATTCTCATGAGTGACTGTACAGTACTGTGTGTGCGCTGAAGGGTGTTACCGGAAATGACAGAGCCGTAATAAGTTGAATGTGGAAGTAATGCAAGTTCAGCCAACAGACAAGCCCAAATTTGCATCTGACAGTCTAGTTTAGTTCTGACACGAAACACATCTGAACTGGCTAATCAAAGTCTTTACGTTCACTTTCAGAAATAATCATCAGGTGTGATCAGGAGCAGAATAGAGTGCAACAGTCGGCTTCTGGAGGTAAAAATTTCATCCATAATCTCCAAAAGTGAAATTTTGAACTACATTTTTTAAGAACTCCTTTTGAAAAACTACACTACCCATAATCCTGAAGAGAGCTCCACCAATCAGAGAAGCCGCTGTTACCATACACTCAATGACTAAAAGTCAATAATAAAGGATTAGTATTATAAATATACTTTCAGAACCAAGATGAAAAGGTGTCTATTAAGCAACCCTGCAGCACACATTTTCAAAGTGATATAATTGCCAAACCATAACGTGAGCATAATTTGGAGGGCCGAAATCATTGACCGAAATTGTGACTTTAATTAGCGTTTGTTCGATGGGACATTTTGACTGTCAGTGTCTATTTGGAAAAACTACAACGGGTAAACCTGTCAGCTGTTTGGATGCTAGTGCTGAGTTTACAGTATTGATTTCTCGTTTTTAATCATCTTAATTTTGATGAACAAAGATCTTTCTAGTCTGTGTCGTTTTCAGTAAAACTTCACTAAACATTATTTGTAGTGTACATGCCATCCAATAATCACAATACTCATTGTGCTTTGTTACTTTTGATATATAATTATAATAATAATTTGTTGCATTTATATAGCGCTTTTCTGGGTACTCAAAGCGCTTTACATATAGAAGGGGGGAATCTCCTCAACCACCACCAATGTGCAGCATCCACCTGGATGATGCGACGGCAGCCATATTGTGCCCGAACGCTCACCACACACCAGCTGATTGGTGGAGAGGAGACCGAGTGATGAAGACAATCAGTATATGGGGATGATTAGGAGGACATGATTTGGCCAGGATGCCGGGGTTACACCCAGGCTCAACCCTGCTTAGCTTCAGTGGGAAACCAGTCTTGGGCTACAGGGTGATATGGCTGCTGATATGAAACAAAGTCTCAGCTTTCAAATTCTGTCAATGCTATAATGATATTCAAACAATAAATGCTGTTTTGGCGCTCTTTAATGTGACGTGACAGATCACTGCAGTGCCTCAGTTCAAGAGGATCATCTCTTCCTCTTTACTGCTCTTTATAGCATGAAATAAACATGAATGAACATCAGAAAGTATGTTGAAAGATACAGTACATCTTTATTATCACGTCTCAATCTCTCAATCAGTGTTTCAACCATGGAAAGACATCTTAGAAATATAAATGTCACGTAATATTACAATAACTCGTTAGTCAGCTAGAAAAAAACTCTAGAAAAATGTTTTTCTAAATAGTATATGCACTATATTACATATTCTGATTATATTTTACTTAACTGTTACCTTAATGTATCTTTGAATAAATCTGTCATCAAAACAAGTTTATATTACAGCCAGACATTAAACTTTTTGCTCACCAGCCACAATTTTGATCGATACCATGGGGAAAAACTGCCATATAGATATTTTTAACATTATCTCATAATTTGTAAGCAGGAATATTAGGCTGCTGTCACTTTAAGTCCTGACGCATGGATCCATTACACTGTTACACATGCGTTTTCTTTCTCAACTGTTTACGTTTACTTAAAACAGAACTGACTGTGTGTAAGTGAATACTCGCCAAGACCGCAATAAGTGCAATAAGCAGTGAAAAAGACCTCAATGTAGTACTGAGAGGCGGCTTTATGTGGCGCACTTTGGGTGCGGGAATTAGTAATAATCCCCCTAATCAAGCCCTGATTACAGCACCTTTTAAATGTTTATTTCAACAATAAATTTGAGTATAAACATATAAAAACTGCCCTATGTGCAATTTAATTGTATATATACAACTTCATATACAATTTTAATTTGAGTGTTGATTATTAAATTATTTGATTATTAAATAAAATGTATTTTCAGTTTCTGTGAGTCACAAAAAAAAGCTTTCAGGGTGAGCAAAATAGTACCTGAAATCCTCCACCACCTGCGACTGCGTGTCGGCGGTCCCCGCGACAGAAAGGGCCCTCTGCGGGTGAAAGATATGATCTGTAGCTGGCGGTTTGTATGATGGCGTCTGGGGAAGCGAGGCGGCCCTCATTGCGATGTGGCTCCGAGCCACTGCAGTATGCCCTGAAATCTTCTGTCCAGCCAAACTTGGAGGTCCATGACCAACATTAGCAGCATGGAGTTGAGATTGAGCTTCTGACGGGTTACCGGAGTTGTTGGGGTCAGCCGGTTCAGCATGGCTGGTCATCTGATGCGGTTTAGGAGATTCTGAAGGTTTGGGCTCTGATACGTCAATAGATCCTTCCACTCGCGGGGTCCTCTGAGGCCGTCTCGGCCTGGCTGGAGCCGCCGGTGGTGTAGAAAAGGCAGGAAATGATGTGGAGGACGAGGACGTTTCTGCTGGTCCTTTTGCTTGCGCAGATGATGGCAGATCATTAGTTTTACACTGGCTTTGAATTTGCTGCTCGGGTTCCATCCTTATCTAGCAAAGAGAAGCACAATGGAGAATCAATCAGCATCTGCATTTCAACTACCTTTACTTTTTAACTACATTCTGCCTAGTCCCAGAGTAAAATGCATGTTTTAACTGAAAGCAACTTGCACTGCCATATCTTAGAATATTCAATGCCAGTTTTGTCTCAAGATGCACACCAGTAATGCACCAATGTAATAATTTTGATCGACATCAATAACCGATAATTCTTTATATTTGAAAGCCGATAACTGATATATTGGCCAATAAATCTAAATCCATATTTGTATATCATTTTTGAGAGCCTGATTACAAAAACAAAAGTCTCACCATTAAAAGCCACGTCCCAAACATACAATTATAATGTTTTTATTCTAATTTTATGTAGCCGATATGACAGACTTGGGCTGCACGTTGCACTGAACTGTATTTTCTTTTTTGAAGTGAATCCAGTCATATTTCAAGCAATTCAAACCCATCATGGTGAACAGTGCGCATCTGAAGTGTCTCAGCTTAAGGAAATAATACATTATTTATCAGCTTTAATATATCAGCCATATTTTATTATCGGGACGATACCGATAACATTAAAAATGAACATATATCGTGGTGGCCGATATATTGTGCATCCCTAGTTTTTGTTCTAAATCACGTTTATAAAAGCTACTTAAATGTCCTAATTTAACTAAAGCCTAATCCTGGCTTAATCTAAACCCTGTTTGTGAAACCAGGCCTAAAAGCATTAACAACAAATGTGGCATGTCAAAATAAAGGCTGCTCATATTATATGAGTGCATTTGTTTTTAGTTAGGGCATATTACACTATTCCCATTCATTTCCAAATGCAAAATGTGTCTGAATGGTTTAAATGAAATGAAGTAAACAGCAACCCCTTTAAACGAAGTACATTTAAAAGAATACTTTATATGGAAATACAATGCTTTAAAAGATTATACTTACGTGCAAACTGTATGCAATGTTTTCATACACTTAATTGCATGTTAATTGCATTTAAATGAAAATTTATTAATTTGCTGAAATTAGGTGTTTTTTGGTCTTTTTAAAAGTGTACTTAAGTGTGTTAACAAACATAGTCATGAAAGTGTACTCTCTTTAAGTACACTTAAGTGGCCTTTTATTTCATTAATATTATATTCTCTGCAAATACATGTTATGAAAATACAGTACTTTTAAGATTTGATACAAGTGCACATTCCGCAAAATTAAGGGCACTTCTTTTTCACAAAGGACTGGCTGGGCAGCACAAATGTGCAAATGAGCTACACACATCCTGGCATGACTAAGCTATTAAGGGTCAAAGGCCAAGGGTTAGGCCACTGATCACTTTCGTTGGTCAGGAAAGTTCAATAACAGTTACTTGCTACCTAGCATCGCGACTTTCATTGCCTAGCTGTGTTTTAATATGCTACATTGGTTAATGTTTTTAGTTAAAACAGGAACTCACCAAAACCACATGAGCACTTTAATGTTGTAATAACACTGGGTTGCACAATCTTACATCTCAAGAGATTTTTGAAAGCGTCTTTAACAGAAAATCAGAAGTTTGGGTTTGTTTTTGAAAAAAGTCTCTTATTCTCACCAAGACTGCATTTATTTGATCAAAAATACAGTAAAAATATTGTGAAAAATAATTGCAATTTTAAATAACTGTTTCTATTCAAATACATTTTAAAATGTAATTTATTCCTGTGAACAAAGCTGAATTTTCAGCATCATTACTTTAGTCTTTAGTGTCACATGAACATTCAGAAATCTCAAAAAGCAAGCACAATTCATAAGCACAATTTTCAGCATTACTGTGCCAGCCCAAAATGTACCCATTTTTACGTATTACAGTGCAATATTCTGTATATGATTACACTGAAAACAGTTAATATTTAATTGGTTGACATGATAGCTTAAGGGTTAAACATACCGAAGCTCTTCCAAGGTGACGGGTTTCATCTCTAGCTTGGAGGGATTCTATTCTAGTGTGAGCTCTCTAAAATGACAGCTGACGGGCTGGACAAAAAACCAGACTAGACAACAGACACAGCTGTGAACGTTCCCTGCCCACAAGAAAACACTGCTTATAGTTAGGGCATTTATTTAAAAAAACGCTCCTTTGCAGTTTGCAGTTTTTGCAGAATTGCAGTTTACTACAATATATCCATAGACTGTAGTTATTAATAAGTGACTGTACTAGAAGTGAAAAACACCACCTTTAGGTCTTTAAATGTGTCATATCGATCACAAATTCAGTGTGGAGTACCTCAAGGCTCAGTACTAGGACCATTGCTTTTCAACCTGTACATGCTACCCTTGGGAGATATCATTAGGAAATCTATTAAATTAGCAACCTGACGAAATACCAATTCACAAAATTAACGGAATGTCTTTAATTCTTCTAGTAAAATAGCAACATGATAAAAACTTGTACCGAAAAATGTTAAGATGTGATTCGCCGGGCTTTTAATCTAATGTTTATTTGTTGATCTCTCGATCATCATTGTATTGCATATTATATGTTTTGCCCCCCAACAAACAATTTATATGTATTTTATGTGTGTAGGCTACTATACTGTTATAAAGAGCTCACTGATTTACATTACAAGCATCAGAATTTCATCTTACTTTTTGGCCATATAAATATCAGCACCAAATTGCATATTTTTACTCAAACTGAGGTGTTTTTTCCTCCTCGAGTATGAGCTCCATATTCTCACTAAATATGAGCCGTAAAAGCCTAATACAAAACCTAAAACACATATGCAAACCTTTTGTTAATATTTTGTCTACAGGTTCAATTCTCTTCCATTTAAAAATATATATATTTCATGTGTCAAGCTTTACAGGGTTTAAAAAAATCACTAAAACCCACCACTATCACTCTCAATTATATCAACACTTTTATCCAAGACAGAATACAGCATTTATTCTGAAATGTGCATTTATTCTAATATGTAGGCTACACTTTAGGCACCTTAATTTTTCTTTAAGGTACTCATATGCACCCTTTAGGGGTAAATGAGGTACAAAGATGTAACTTTTAAAAGTGTACCACCGCAGTGACAGCATTAAAAAACATAATAATAAAGGAGTTGAAATGTAATACACAGCCAAGGTTTAATAGAGTACGTTGTAGAAGAAAACACTTAAGCCAGAATTAAATGCAAAAATATTGATACAAATATCCATCAATCGGATTTTAAATATTTTGAGACAGTCTTCACCTCTTCACCTCGCTGTGCTCTGTGTTTGCCTGTTTCTGGCTTTCCCTGTATTGACAAGATTGTTACAGTCAAGCACACGACTGGACGTATTTGCCTATCAGTGTGGAATATCGCAACGCATGTGACCAGCAGAAAAGGAAAAGAGACAAAAATATAGACTCCACCAAGCAATGAGTCATTGTGTATGTATTTGATTATGTATATACACACATACACCCACATGAAATTCTTGCAGTGAATCATTGTGTGTGCATTTGAATATGTGTGTGTATGTAGACAGACAGACAGATAGATAGATAGATAGATAGATAGATAGATAGATAAATAGATAGATAGATAATAGGCATGCAGGTTTGCTGAGTGTGGAGAACTGCATAATTTGAAAAGCTTGAGAAATTTGACGTTCATGGGGGTGGATAAGAGTCAATACTTCATTGCAATTGAGTGATCCATTGTAAAATCTAATTAAAATCCTTCCAAATTAGTTAGCTAACTACATATGGTGCATTGTTATATCAGTATTTTATCTAGTCTAATATATCATGTACGGTCCAAATTTTCTTATACTTTTGAGCCATGGTTATACACAAAAGGTCAGAGACTGAGAAAATGCTGAAGGTCACCTTACAATAATGTGCATTATGACCTACTTGTGTGTGTGTGTGTGTGTGTGTGTGTGTGTGTGTTTCATTAGAGGATGCACAAGAAGCTTTTGAACCGTTCAGAATCTGATAGCGCTAATTACATTGCAAGCCTGTTTGTGATGGTCTTTCAGCCTCTGAATAATGCCACTGATGCACACACACACATACACATTGATTAATAGCACACATGTATGCATTTATTTAAAAAATAGTTTAAATTATAGTAAACACAAAATATAACCCAGACAAAAACAACATGTAAACAATACAGTATTAGTTAAACACCACTGAAGTAATGTGAAAGAAACAGCATGGCTCTATTCTAAATGTATAGTTGTAATGGTAATAGCATATGTTATAGCTTATTACGTTATATTATATACAAGTTATTCACCATATCATATTGTGTGCAAATGCAATGTGTTCTATTGCATATTACAGTTGTTACAGTGTTGGCATTAGTCTATTTCTTACCCAATTTCCTCGACCAAGGCAGAACTGATGGTATGTTGACAGGAGATCTGATGTGCACCGCTGGAAACCGACCTATTGATAAATATATTCAAATAGCATCAAAATAGCTCATCATCATGCGACAATATCGGTTGCTCTGATAAACGTGAAAGCACGTCCAGATCCAGTGTGTCACATCAGTGCCCGTTCTTCCTGCTACATTAACAGCGAAAGACCTTGAGGTTTACTGGAAGGAGAAAATGGGTCGCTGAAGGCGAGTGCATTTCATCTGCAGATGTCGCGGTGTTCTTCGACGTGCGTTCGTTTCGCGTTTAAAGCAAAGTGTGTGTTAAAGACAAGGCTGTCCTTCAGAACTGCAGCTCGCGCTTCATGCACCTATTGCACCAGAGCCGCTGCTGGCGTTGCTTTCGTCAGAGATTTAATCACCACGGACGTAGCGCTCTTGTCACATGGTATGTACATAAAGATTATTATTTGCATTTCCTCTTGCAAGGCAGCAGACGTGTTAAAGGTCAGGGTTTATATTTTTTTTAGAATAGGCTTTGATTCAGTGTAAATAATGAAATGCCGCATGAGAACGCTTTGCTGTTGTCATGACAATCAGCATGCATCCTTTTTTTTTTTTATCAACATAAAGACCGAGCACTATTAACAATGCAAACTGAATGAAATCCATTCACAATTCAGTAAGATAGTTGTTTTAAATGGCAAATGAAATGTTACATTATTAATGTAATGTTATGTAACGTTGCATTGGCATCAAATCATACTCATCTGACCTGTGTCATTTTGTTGCAGCAAATGAAGAGGTGTCATATTGATCAAGTTCAGTACTAGGACCATTGCTTTTCTCCCTGTACATGCTATCCTTGGGAGATGTATGGCATTCGTTTTCCCTGTTATGCTGATGCTACTCAGCTCTACATTTCTTTAAACACACCACAAATTAATGGCATGCATAGTTGATATAAAAAAAAACTGTGGATGACTAGTCATTTCCTACCACTTAATTCTGAAAAAAAAAAAATTATTAATTATCGGGCCAAAAAACTCCACACATAATAACCTATAATACTCTCTAACACTTGATGGATGTTCTGTCAAGTCTTCGTCGTAAGTTAAGAAGCTGGGTGTGCTCTTTGATACCAATCTCACATTTCAAAGCCACACTTCTGCACCGCATTTTTCCATCTTTAAAAATATATCTAAATTACGACATATACTCTCAATGCAAAATGCAGAAAAGTTAGTTCATGTGTTCCTGACCTCAAGGCTATTGTAATGCTCTACTGGGTGGTTGCCCTGCACGCCTAATAAACAAACTCCAGCTGGTACAAAACGCAGCAGCTAGAGTTCATACTTGAAACAGGAAGTATGACCATATTAGCCCAGTTCTGTCAACACTGCATTGGCTCCCTATTAAACATTGTATACATTTTAAAGTCTTGCTAATTACTTACAAAGAACTAAATGGTGTAGCTCCCCAGTACTTGAGCGAGCTCTTAACGTGTTATAGTTCTTAACGTCTATTGCGGTGTCAAAATTCTGGCCATTTGATAATACCTATATCAAAATCGACTGCTGGTGGTAGATTTCTTAGCACCTAAACTTTGTCTTCCTAGCCTTGTTCGGGGTTCCCAGTTTAAATCTAGATCAAAAGCACATCTCTTTAACCTGGCATACACATAATACATTATCACTTTTATATTTAATTCCATTAAAGGATTGTTAGGCTGCATAAAATAGGTCAACAGGAACCGGTAACACTTCTCATAACACCAGATGTACCTGTTACATCGTAAGAAGAATGGCACCTACACTAACGTTAGTCTGTCTCATCCTTATCCCGAGGTTACCGTAGTCAGCCAGATGAATCAGATCTTCAAGAAGAACTGGAATAAATATTTTGAATCTTAGACAATGCTTTTAAAATGTACAGTCTCTCTCCACCACCAACAATTTTAATGACATCATTCTGCAATTCAGTTTTCCATCAGATATTCTGTCCAATCAAATGCTTTCTATAATCTGAAGTGTCCTGCATTTTTTTTATTCTGCCAACCCAGAATATAGTCATGTGTTGCATGTTACGTTTAGTTGCATTGGGTTTATCTGTATTTTGGGCATTGGATCTCTCTCTCTCAAGAGATATGGTAGCTTTAGCAAAACATATGTAAGAGTCACTGTAGAGTCACATATGACTGTAGTGTTCTTTGTACTAGCTGTGGAAAGTGAGCAATTTTAATAATGTGAGATGTTTGTGCATTTGCGAGAGTGGTTATGTAAGCTGAAACTGCCACTGGTTAGAGACAGTGTCTTCTTCAGGCAGCATTTCACACTCTGGTGCACACTACACTTAAGTCTGCTTTTACACAAGCAGAGACACTGCTATTCACTACAGAGTATTTATGTGTAACCTCATAAGTTTCTCAACATTTTAACATTTGACTATGTATAAGGATGCAACACTCACTTTTAACCAATCCAATCAACAACCAATGGATTTCACTCAGAGAAGTTTACTGACAGTCACAATATGATGGCAATGTCAACTTTCATTGCAGACTTTATGATCACCTGGACAATGTGCCTAATGGTAAGCCATTCTTTGTACAATCCATTACATTTTAAAAGCATCCTTGTATTTGAGAGATGTTCAGTCAGCGTGAACCCAGAATACTCCTTTAATGACACAGCAGTAACAGTTCAGTGTCAGGCAAACAGACCCCATGCCTATTTAAAACACCACTACCTAGGCCTAGATGTTTGTCTAAAGAAGCATAGAATTCAAAACCAGGCTCTCCTATAGCATTGCACTTTTGTTACTGTGAAATGTTTTTGTTTCATATACACTCACCTAAAGGATTATTAGGAACACCATACTAATACTGTGTTTGACCCCCTTTCGCCTTCAGAACTGCCTTAATTCTACGTGGCATTGATTCAACAAGGTGCTGAAAGCATTCTTTAGAAATGTTGGCCCATATTGATAGGATAGCATCTTGCAGTTGATGGAGATTTGTGGGATGCACATCCAGGGCATGACGCTCCCGTTCCACCACATCCCAAAGATGCTCTATTGGGTTGAGATCTGGTGACTGTGGGGGCCATTTTAGTACAGTGAACTCATTGTCATGTTCAAGAAACCAATTTGAAATGATTGGAGCTTTGTGACATGGTGCATTATCCTGCTGGAAGTAGCCATCAGAGGATGGGTACATGGTGGTCATAAAGGGATGGACATGGTCAGAAACAATGCTCAGGTAGGCCGTGGCATTTAAACCATGCCCAATTGGCACTAAGGGGCCTAAAGTGTGCCAAGAAAACATCCCCCACACCATTACACCACCACCACCAGCCTGCACAGTGGTAACAAGGCATGATGGATCCATGTTCTCATTCTGTTTACGCCAAATTCTGACTCTACCATCTGAATGTCTCAACAGAAATCGAGACTCATCAGACCAGGCAACATTTTTCCAGTCTTCAACTGTCCAATTTTGGTGAGCTTGTGCAAATTGTAGCCTCTTTTTCCTATTTGTAGTGGAGATGAGTGGTACCCGGTGGGGTCTTCTGCTGTTGTAGCCCATCCGCCTCAAGGTTGTGCGTGTTGTGGCTTCACAAATGCTTTGCTGCATACCTCGGTTGTAACGAGTGGTTATTTCAGTCAAAGTTGCTCTTCTATCAGCTTGAATCAGTCGGCCCATTCTCCTCTGACCTCTAGCATCAACAAGGCATTTTCGCCCACAGGACTGCCGCATACTGGATGTTTTTCCCTTTTCACACCATTCTTTGTAAACTCTAGAAATGGTTGTGTGTGAAAATCCCAGTAACTGAGCAGATTGTGAAATACTCAGACCGGCCCGTCTGGCACCAACAACCATGCCACGCTCAAAATTGCTTAAATCACCTTTCTTTCCCATTCTGACATTCAGTTTGGAGTTCAGGAGATTGTCTTGACCAGGACCACACCCCTAAATGCATTGAAGCAACTGCCATGTGATTGGTTGATTAGATAATTGCATTAATGAGAAATTGAACAGGTGTTACTAATAATCCTTTAGGTGAGTGTATGTAGCGAATTAGCTCAGAGGGGAAATATTAATAATTATTAATAACTTATTATGATTATTGTTTCGATCGCCCCCCCAGGTGGTTGGTCCCAGTATAGCTCATAAACCCCGCCCTCTCTGTGTAATGTATGGGATGTGGGACAAACTAAACAATCAAATTACACTTCAAATTATTTTTTTTTCCCAAAGATGGTTTGTCATTTTAGGCAGTTTTTATCACACTGATGTCATTTCAAGTTGTCCTTTTTTTTTTTTTTTTTAAATAAGTTTGGTGTTAGTTAGTTATTTGATGCTATAAAAACGGGGTGTGATGTCATGATTGACAGCTGAGATTGACAGCTTCTCTGAGCAAAGTAGTCACTGAGGCACCGACTGACTTTTTTTGAGATTTTCGGGATGAGATTGGAGCTTTAGCTTTAATTGCCACATTTCCATAACTGTTTATTTCACACCAACATAATGAGTTGTTCTGCATCTGAGAGTGTGGCTTTTGATATCACGGCTCTACTTCCTGCTCTCTACTGCGCAGCCGCAGGTCCCAAATCAGCACAAGATGTCAGCGCCATATTTGGATGTTGGTGGCTTCACTTTTCTTCAGTGACTTCGCCCATATTTTTTTACAGTCTATGTTTGTAACTCATGCCGAGATTGCTTAAAACTGCGCATACGTCGAACACCTGTGTACACGCATGAGTCAAAAGAAGTATACTTTGCAAGGCTGTGCATTTGACTGTGCGCATACGCGTAAAAAATGAAGTATACTTACGGCTTTAGGCTAAGACTAGTGTGATGCTAACTGCTGGTTGGCCTACAAAGTGACGTTTGGCACCACTCTATTGGTCGATCCCATGTGAGTGACAGGTTGCCCCGCCCTCACGCTAGTAAATACATCATCAGAGAAGAGGTGTGGCTGCAAGAGGAAGGAAGGGGAAGATATTTTGAATAGAGATTAAAGAAAGATTTAAAAAAAGATGTGCACGGATAATTAATTTATAATATGGCAATATAAAAAAATAAGAACTGTACATTTTGATTTCACATGTCAAATATTTTATAACATTTGTATATGATGTATATTTAAGTGTATATATTTAAATACGTGGTGTATGCATGTATAGGAGTAATTCTTTTCTGTAGGATGTTTTTAAAGGAAACCCATACTAACAGGGGCAATACTGTCACACAAACCCAAACCAAACAAATCCGTAGTCCCATTTCACCCTTATGGGGAATTTCTCTCTCTGCCTCTAGATAGCGATAGGCTGTTCCCTTCAAAAACACAAGGAAAACGTGACGTGGCAGAGTCAGTGTGGAGAGCACAGACAGACAGACATCATCATCATCTCCGGAAGCATGTGGACGCTTATCTTCACTGCCCTACTTCCATCGGTCATCTTATCATATGAGGTGGACACGGGAAAACTGAATGGTCTCGCCAAGGCCAGAGTGGAGGTGAGTAAAGGTTTCAGTCAGCCTCAGTCTCTGCACGGATGATGCACGCGTCCAGAATCAAGACATTCGTGTAAACAACACATGAGAATTTACCTGGAGACGCTTCGCCTGCTCGTGCAACCAGTCATTCGTTTTAATTGGCAAACGTTTCTACGAAATGGTTTTTCATGAATGTGTAATCCCTAGAGTAAGGAAATATCATTTGCAAATGGCATGGTGAACAATAAGAGATTCATAATGGCTCACATTATATATTTAATGTTTATAAGCTGACGTGTTTGTTTCTGGGTCAATGCACTTTTTTTCTGCACGAAATTGACAGTGTTTTGCTGGCGCATTCATTAGTTCAAATTAAATGTTCAAAATATAATATTCACGTGTCAAAATAAAAGTTATCACCTGAGGAAGGACTTTAAGAAAAAACAATTGAATCCCCTTATACAAAACAAACAAACAAGTAAACGCTATACAAAATTCCTGGTCTTTGAATTTGATTGGCTGATATTAGGGACGCACGGTATATCGGCCACCATATCGGTATCGGCCGATATATGTTCATTTTTAAAGTAATCGCCATCGGCCCTATAAGAAAATGTGGCCGATATATTACAAAACCGATAAATAATGTATTATTTCCTTCAGATGCGCACTGTTCACCATGATGGTTTTGAATTGCTTGAAATATGATTGAAATCACTTCAAAAAGGAAAATAGGATAAAAAGATAAAAATGAATATAATTAGTATTGTCATCATTTAAAATGCAGTAAATGGTTAAACATTTCTTTGTCTTACATGGACCTGTTGATATAAAAAAATATATATATATAGAGTCTCAAACGGTTCAATAAATTACAACTTTTATACATTTAAAAAGAAAAGTGTTAATAAATACCTCAGGCATAATCTATGCCATAAATAATGTCTATTTTAGCAAATGACAATACTTTTTTTCATCCATATACTTCTAAAAGCGTAGGAACTGTCACTGAAAACCATGTCCTCCGGTGTGACACCATATCCTGATTTTAAATCGAGCAATTCCACTGACAAGTTTAATTAGTTGAAGGACCCCATGTGACATGTGCACATGGTAAGAGTTTGTCTCAGAATTGTTCAAATATTTAACTTTTTTGGAACCACTATAAAAGCATTCATTTCTGTTGTCCTTTGGCGCGACACCCCTATATTCTTAATTCTTTCTGTATCACAACATAGGACACATTTCAGTAAAAATGATCAAAAAACTGTGAAAGAATTGACAAAGTTAGTAACCCCTTATATTATCTCAAAAGTGGCGTTTTACAAAAAAAGCATTTTTTACTGTTTATTTGCCAACTACCCAAATACAGTTGAGCAGCACAAGTCTGTCATATCGGCTACATAAAATCACAAATTAAAACATTATAATTGTGTGCTTGGGACATGGCTTTTAAAGGTAAGACTTTTGTTTTTGTAATCAGACCCTCAAAAATTATATATACAAATTTTGATTTCGATTTACCGGCTAATATATCGGTTATCGGCTCTCAAATATAAAGAATTATCGGTTATCGGTATCAGCCAAAATGTTCATATCAGTGCATTCCTAGCTGATATACACTCCAACATCATTGAGACTTTTCACTGTTTTCATTTTGTGTTCCAGACAGATTTTGAGTAGGGATTTTTCAGTGACTTACTGCATATCACTCCTTACACCAGTAGGTGGCGACAAGTGAGTGCGTCTATATGAGTCATTGAATTATTCACTCAACATCTCTGAATCATTCAGGAATGAAATACTGCAACTGCAACTTATTCAGAGATGCACAACACTTCTGCTATGACTTTCTTGATAATACTGTGTCTAAAATGTAAGTTACTCAATATTAACTTCTTATTGTACAACAGCAATATCACACATAATTCTGCTGTTGGTTACTTTATTTCTTTCTAAGCCAAAGCATCAAGTTTGCATGTCACCAAGCAACAAAAGCAGGTCTAGAGAAATGTATGTGGGTGGAAATCACTAAAACCCTCTAAAATCATGAACGCAGACAGTGAAGTCCCAGTGCTGTTGTTTAGTGCATTGAAGTGTATTTGAAACATTTCTTCATATCTTATTTCTCAACTTTCACCTGCAGACATGTGGTGGATGACAGCTGAATAGGCTGAGGGAGGTAAGTACTGTGATATTGACGTAAATATGTTCTGTAGACAAAATAATAATAATGATAAAGTATTACTAACAACTTAACATCAACTCACATGGTTATGTGGAATTATTTTCTTCTTTCTCCTCTCATAACAGGTCAAGGCCTTTGTGACCCAGGACATTCCTCTTTAGTATCCTTTTTAGTCACCATATGACCATATCAGTTATGGAGCACAAGAAAAATAAGGGTACGTTTACATGACAAAGAAAACGCTGTATTCTGCTGTCAGGCCAGTAGATGGCGATGTCACTTTGTAAAGAAACACTACGCGCCTGTAGACTGAACATGTAATACACCTGCGCATGATGTCACTGTTTTCACAAGTTTACATTTTTATAGTTTACTCGGAAACAATAACAGTATTTTTTTTGTAAAACGTGCACTTTGAAACTCAAAAGTTTGTTTTCAGACCCACAAAACGTCGTTGTCGTGTAAATGAGCGGCCCAAGTGCATAACAACTTTTTAGTTGAAAATGGTGTCGCATAAACGGCCCCTAAAACACTTTACAATTTGACCATTTAAATTGACATATTTAAAAACTGTTGTTATATATAACAATAAAATAAAACGTTATTTTTACTATCTGCATAACATTGATTGGTGTCTTCCACATATTTTAAACAGAATTTGCAATTGGATAAAGCAATTTTTCACTGCAATTTAAAAGTTGCTTTTAAAATTATTTGTGTTCTGTATTATGATACATTTAACTGCATATTAAAACATTAAAGGTGCACTATGTAAAATTTTTTCAGTAAAATATCCAAAAACCACTAGGCCGGTGTTATAAGTTAAGTTGAGTACTTACAATATCCCAAATGTTGCCAACTATTTGTAAATCGTGAGAAAATTTCTATTTTACCCAAGGAACCGGGACGTGTGAGGGAGTCGCCTGTCAATTGCGTCATATCTGCGTTACCCTCGGTTTCCGGTTTTATTTAGCAGAAACGCTTTACTCTCACTGCAGTGTGCAACAAGTGTCATAGCAGCCGCCAAGCGAACGTACAGAGTAACGTCATAACATCATTTTCAACACACTCAGATGTATCTAATATGATAAACAGAGCTGCGTTACCTCATACTCATGAACGGAAAAGCGGAAATGGCGCCGGCGACTGTGGCATAATAAAAGTCCCGCTGCTCGCGAGGCGTGTGTTGTGCAATCGCTCCAGCGGCCTTGCTCAGCTCCCACAACACTCGGTCCTGCTCTGCTTCATACTACAGTAACATTAATAAATCGCATCCATGAACATGATTTCTGCCCGAGTCCTATTCCGATTCTTTTCCACCGGCTGTGAGGTGAAGACCACATGTCCTAAGATTCTGCACTCAAACTTGGCGTCATCAAACTACGCCTTGAATAGGCGACCTCTAGCGGACGGAAAAGTTACATAGTGCACCTTTAATCAATTTGTCAGTGGTCAATTTGTAAAGTGATTTTTTTTTAAATAAATGGATCATTCATTCTATCATATTTTATCACAAAGAATAAAAGTGCCTCCTTAATGAATAAACATAATATTTTTTAATTTAATTTCTTCTTAACTTTAATCCATTTATTCATGTTTTATTCATATATATATTTATAATGTTAAATGTCCACAATGTTCAAATGTAACCTAGAATATATATAACCTAGAAAAACAGCATCTTTTATCCTAAAATGTAGCGATCCTTTTACAGTGTTTTGTCTGGCACTGTTTCCACGCCCTTCTCACCTTTCAGCTCTTACTTCAGTTCTCAGGCTACACATGCATCTTCAGCCCACAGCAGATCAGGTTATCATGCTTTCTGTGCTGGGACACAATCTGTTCTGCAAATCTGATTTAAAACAGGTTCACTTTCAGTTGTTCAGGTCATTGTCATCTGATACCGTGGTGTATCCACATACCTCACCTTTCAATCACCTGGAATGCAAATACATGTTTTTCTGTTGGCAGAAACAGAGTTGGACAGAGACAGGTGTAATTCCCAGCATTTATTCCTGATATCCGTCAGGTAGTAGAGTTCTTTAAGTGTTAGTACATCCTTAATGTTCATCCGTTCAGCCATAACCTGGTAATGAAGCACATTCCTGGGGCCGACCCTGAACTCGTCCTTCTCAACCACTACTATGAAGAACTAGATGTAAGTAAAATGTGTCAATTTGAAATGATCATTTTAAAACCAGGATTAGCAATCTCAAACTACCATTTCTACTCCAGTGTAGAAAAACCACAAGCACTTTCTTTGTCCCCTGGAGTTGGAGTGTAATGTGTCAGAAGGGAATTGCCCTTAACATGATATGTCTGCTGCATTGGTAGAGGATTTTACCATTTAGTATGAGGAGTAGTCATCACCTATTAGTTTTCCTAGTGTTAGAAAGCAGTTAAATATTTCGACTTGTCTAGATGCATAGTGTACCTTATTTTTCACTTAAGAGTGTGCACAGCAATTTGTAAATAGGAGTGTCTATTTACACTAAGTGCAAATATTGTTGGCAGAGGCTATTTACATTAACTCCACCCACTGACGTCTGATCTGAAAATTACGGAAGACACTGGATTATCAACAGTAGCAATAGTGTAGGGGTAAGGCGCGTGGCAGAGAGTTTTGACACAAATGACCCGAGTTCGAATCCGCCTTTTGCTGAACTCGCTCTACTCCCTTTTCCCAGCACATATCAGATCGGAAAGGCATTTATTTTCAAGAAAATATTTGAAAAGTGGAAATTAAGTGTCTAACGTGTGTTTAATAATAAAGTGTTTAGGGTTAGGTAGGCTTTTATTTCATAATTTTAATAAATATAATCATTTACACTATGTTATTATTGCATACCGTTTAATGTACAACAACACTGAGGTGCAAATAGTATCTGCCACTATTTATTAGTATAAATCGCATCTAACTACTATTTACACTTATTGCAAAGAAAATACTGCTATTTTTACATAGTGTAAATAGAATATGTCGCTACTCGCACTTAGTGTAAATAGATCTATTGCCATTTAAACTTCCTTGAAAATTGAATGTGTCGCTGTATCTGGTCTCATCCACTTCCAGTTATTTTTAGCTGTACAAAACAGCTCATTATGCTTCTTGATATTTAAAACGGGTATTTCTCACCTTATTATTTGAATGTATTGTAGTGTTGTAGTACTCGAGACCGGTCTTAAGACCATTTTTTGAAGGTCTTGTCTTGGTCTCAGACTTTGAGGACTCAAGACTGGTCAAGATCAAAACTGCTGGGATATTACTAAATTGCCGGTGCATTGTCTGATTTATTTATTAACATCATTAATGTGATTGGATGTAAAACTCACTGCTTCAGATGCAATCAATAGCTTATTTCTAATTTGATTTGATTTATTTAGTGTCTGTTCAGAAATTAATGAGGGATTGTGTCAAAAATGTCACCAAAATTAATACAAATGCTCACAAAGTTCAAGATATTGTTGCAAAAAAGTACTTGTATGAGATCTGGATTTTTATATTATAATTAAGCATTATCACAAGAGAGCTGTTTTCACAAATTTGAGCATGACTGCTTTTATACAAACATTCAATATCTTAATTCTCAAAATGATTTATGCATTTGTAATTTACCAATTCAGATGCATCTTCTGTGCCACCTCTGCAGTGCAAAGATGAATTTGGTTGTTAATGATTTCATTTGATTGGTAGCAGCTCTATATAGTGTCTTATTCTAATATATTATTAATATTATTAATATTATCTAATATATTTATTGATTAAAAATAAGTCATTTCTCAGGTAATGTGGCTCTTTATGAATTTAAGGAGTTTTGGTCTGGTCTTGGTCTTGGATTAGGTGGTCGTCTTGACTACAACACTGATGTATTGTCGTAATTGTAAACACTGGTTATAGCGCAGTTTGATCGTTTACTGTGCTTTGTTATTCTTCTGATTATTTACCATAGCAGCTAATGAATCAGAAAATTGCTTACCTCATCATTGCAAGAATAGGTGGATGTAACTTTTTTTTTTTTTTTTTTAAATAAAAAATAACTAGAGAGTAAAAGAAATGCATTTTCCAAACTGTGGCTTTACCCAAATAAACTGATAAACAAAATTATTTATTTAAGATGTCCTGTATCCATGTGTCTAACCACATTTATCCGAGCAGAAGAAAGAGGCAATGACTCATGCAATTTTATTTTTAACCTCTAGAGGGGGCAAAAGATGCATAGATGTATGTCTTTTAACATTTATTGTTATTAAGCACTGATGTCTTCATAACCCATGCATCTGACACTGATAAATGATGCGGTGTATTTCTCTTCCAGAGAATCCCATTATCTGAAATGACTCGCACTGAGATAAACACTCTTTTGGCAAAGCTGGGCTTTTATAAAAAAGAGAGTCCTGAAGACCAAGTGCCAGATGAGTTTCGCTTCTCTCCAGCGAAGGACAGTCCCTTTGAGGGCCAGCAGTCCACCAGCCCAACCCCTGAGACTGACCAATCAGATGTGGATTCCCAGCACACAGATCTGTAACCCCTTATATAAGAGCGATAGTGTGGGATGTCCGCATTGTGAGACCTGGTTGATTTACAATTACCGTGAGAACTAAAACTGAGCCAGATCTCCTTGTTAAATGTGGCCAAATTATTGCTTAAAAATAGTTCACCACACATTCAGGAACTTGATTTGAGTGGCATTATTCAGCTCAGACACTGATTGGAAAATATGCATTTAGAAGTTGGGAGAAAGTGCAAGCTTGTGTGCGAGTAGTTTATGTTTGTGGCAGTGAACTGTTACGCTTGTTTGCTCTCACTGTTCTGTACATAACCTGATTTGTGCCCAGAGGGGACGTTAATGATGTCCACAGCTGTAAAAGCCTGAGACTGGCTGGGGACTGATGCTCTGTGTTCTCATGGGCAGAAATCAGGCCTGCAGACAGACTGTGGGAGCATAAAGGTACCACTGAGAAAATAAAGGTTTTAAATATCACTGCCAATGACTGTTTTTTATTATTTTTATTATTATCCAATAAAAATTATGAGAAGACCTAAAGTCAGGAAAAAAATAAAAAGTTCATGTATAAGAGCAATTTGAATATATTATTAATACTCACACACACTGTATATAAATATACAGATACATATGTATAAATACAAAAATATATAGAGATAAATATATATACACATAATATATGTACACCGATCAGGCATAACATTATGACCACCGACAGTTGAAGTGAATAACTCTGATTATCTCTTCATCACGGCACCTGTTAGTGAAGTTGATGTGTTAGAAGCAGGAAAAATGGGCAAGTGTAAGGATTTGAGCGAGTTTGACAAGGGCCAAATTGTGATGGCTAGACTGCAGCTCTTGTGGGGTGTTCCCGGTCTGCAGTGGTCAGGATCTATCAAAAGTGCTCCAAGGAAGGAACAGTGGTGAACCGGCGACAGGGTGATGGGCGGCCAAGCCATCCATGTGGATGTTACTTTGACACGTACCACCTACCTAAGAATTGTTGCAGACCATGTACACCCTTTCATGGAAACGGTATTCCCTGGTGGCTGTGGCTCTTTCAGCAGGATAATGCGCACTGCCACAAAGCAAAAATGGTTCAGGAATGGTTTGAGGAGCACAACAACGAGTTTGAGGTGTTGACTTGACCTCCCCAAGGCCAATCCAATCGAGCGTCTGTGGGAGGTGCTCCTCAGATCCATGGAGGCCCCACCTCACAACTTACAGGACTTAAAGAATCTGCTGCTAACATCTTAGTGCCAGATACCACAGCACACCTTCAGGGGTCTAGTGGAGTCCACGCCTCGATGGGTCAGGGCTGTTTTGGCAGCAAACGGGGGACCAACACAATATTAGGAAGGTGGTCATAATGTTATGCCTGATCGTTGTATATATATATATATATATATATATATACATACAGATAAATATATAGTCAAACCAAAAATGATTCAGACACCAGATATAATCTTTTACTAGTGTGTGCAGGACACTATAGTTCATTTATGCAAGTGAGGAGAGCACAATAAAGTAAACTGTGACACATTATACCCAAAAATTCTTCATACAGTGACTACCAGAAAAATTGATAAAAATTTGTTTCCAAAATGATTCGGACACTTTGACCTGACCATGTTTTGCTTCAGTGTTTTTTCTTTAATTACTAATGCGACCTTTGACAACTCAGACTGAACAAAATGAAGCATTGCTTGGTCATTGGTTGACCTAAACTG
Source organism: Rhinogobio ventralis (assembly GCA_039654625.1). Classification (NCBI taxonomy): domain Eukaryota; kingdom Metazoa; phylum Chordata; class Actinopteri; order Cypriniformes; family Gobionidae; genus Rhinogobio; species Rhinogobio ventralis. Next base: position 47,308,806 of record CM077194.1, read on the forward strand.
GTATTATCTGATTGTGTAGTTAAATTTAACAGCTGATTGGTTGATTGTAATCCATTACATTCCTTTCTATCAAAGTTATCTGACGTTATCAAGATGAATTTCTTCTGACAGTTTAACTCTTGAGTTAGTCATATTTTATTACCATTTTCTAAACTATAGCGAATAAACTGTGATAATGTGAGAAAATGTTGAAGGTGTCTGAATAAATTTTGGTTTGACTGTATATATGCATACACACACACACACACATATATATATATATATACACACACTCACCTAAAGGATTATTAGGAACACCATACTAATACTGTGTTTGACCCCCTTTCGCCTTCAGAACTGCCTTAATTCTACGTGGCATTGATTCAACAAGGTGCTGAAAGCATTCTTTAGAAATGTTGGCCCATATTGATAGGATAGCATCTTGCAGTGGATGGAGATTTGTGGGATGCACATCCAGGGCACGAAGCTCCCGTTCCACCACATCCCAAAGATGCTCTATTGGGTTGAGATCTGGTGACTGTGGGGGCCATTTTAGTACAGTGAACTCATTGTCATGTTCAAGAAACCAATTTGAAATGATTCGAGCTTTGTGACATGGTGCATTATCCTGCTGGAAGTAGCCATCAGAGGATGGGTACATGGTGGTCATAAAGGGATGGACATGATCAGAAACAATGCTCAGGTAGGCCGTGGCATTTAAACGATGCCCAATTGGCACTAAGGGACGTAAAGTGTGCCAAGAAAACATCCCCCACACCATTACAACACCACCACCAGCCTGCACAGTGTAACAAGGCATGATGGATCCATGTTCTCATTCTGTTTACGCCAAATTCTGACTCTACCATCTGAATGTCTCAACAGAAATCGAGACTCATCAGACCAGGCAACATTTTTCCAGTCTTCAACTGTCCAATTTTGGTGAGCTCGTGCAAATTGTAGCCTCTTTTTCCTATTTGTAGTGGAGATGAGTGGTACCCGGTGGGGTCTTCTGCTGTTGTAGCCCATCCGCCTCAAGGTTGTGCGTGTTGTGGCTTCACAAACGCTTTGCTGCATACCTCGGTTGTAACGAGTGGTTATTTCAGTCAAAGTTGCTCTTCTATCAGCTTGAATCAGTCGGCCCATTCTCCTCTGACCTCTAGCATCAACAAGGCATTTTCGCCCACAGGACTGCCGCATACTGGATGTTTTTCCCTTTTCACACCATTCTTTGTAAACTCTAGAAATGGTTGTGCGTGAAAATCCCAGTAACTGAGCAGATTGTGAAATACTCAGACCGGCCCGTCTGGCACCAACAACCATGCCACGCTCAAAATTGCTTAAATCACCTTTCTTTCCCATTCTGACATTCAGTTTGGAGTTCAGGAGATTGTCTTGACCAGGACCACACCCCTAAATGCATTGAAGCAACTGCCATGTGATTGGTTGATTAGATAATTGCATTAATGAGAAATTGAACAGGTGTTCCTAATAATCCTTTAGGTGAGTGTATATGTATTTATATATGAATGTTTCAGATTTCCTATTTCAGCAAGTGCAATAAAGGACAAACACATTTTGTGGTATAATTTATGGTTTTAATGATTACTATAAGAAACCATAGTGTAAGGAAATACTGAGTGAACAGTAGTTTTTGAATGAGTGTGTACAAACAATTATGTTCACCTTTGATTGTGAATTAATGCTAATTTGACCTACTCGTGCATCCTTCAAGTACCAAAGCAAAGCCGCTCTTCTGGCGTGGCTGCAGTAGTTCGGTTATCGTCTTCACTAGTCCATGTTTTTGTCATTAAATTATGTGCAGTCATTAAAACAATTAACTAAATCCATCTTTAGAACCAAATATATAAACATCAATTGACCTTTTCAGATGAATTTACGACTAATACATATTCTCAAATTGACTCTAAGGTTACTCATACGGCATTTAAATTACACTTCTTTATTGGCTGAAAGTCGTGTTGTAAAGATGTACAAAAACAGACCCTTAATCAGCGAGACAGCTTTGTGTTTTAGGGACGTCATTGCTTCCAAATGAAGTTCAGGAATATGAACAAATCTATAAATACGCACCATCCACAAGTGCATCTATACATGCATGTAGCTTTGTTTGTGGTGTGTTTTATATCACTTCAAAATGAGCCAGGCGAAACTAACCCAAATGGTCTGTGTTCAGTGTAAAACCAAACGTTCAAATAGAAATATGAATAATTAGCTGAGTGAAAAACACATTTCAGAACAGTTCAGGAGCTGCATCTCGCACTAAAGCAGTGAGATTAATGTTCTTGCAATGCTTTTAAATAAACACAATATCGTATACAGATTAAAATATAACAGTTTTCAGAACTAAAACTTCAAGTAAACTTGTGAAAAAGCATGCAGGTCTGAGCTGCATTAACAGCAACAGTACCGTGGAACAGGTTTAAAAGCATTTAAAACCATAGACATGGGCAATCAACATAAAATAATGTTTCGTTTTTAGCATGAAATCAAGTAGTAGGCATCAACACGCGGCTGGTTCTTTTTTACCATCAACAATTTACCTTTTTTTCTCAGTTTAAAAGCACTGTAAAAAACTTTCCCATTCATACAAAATACCCAACATCTTGTTTACGGGGGGAATTGTTTGGATCTGTCTGGAAAGTAAACACAATTTTAACCGTTGAAATGTAACAGGAAAAGAATGGTTTTCATTAAAGCTTGAGTGTCGAGCATCAGAAGTCGGTGCTCTTCTGAGCGCGGGCCAGCATCATCTCGTACTTGCGGAGATGGTGAACCAGCGACTGCACGTAAGTGAAGACACACTTGGAGTCTGGTTTCTTACCCATTATCATCATGTCCTCGACCTCCAGCAGGGGCATGCAATTAGCATAGGCCCTAATGTAAAGAGACAAAGACAGAAAAATTATACAAGCGAAATGATTTCTAATGTGCTGTACATATGGCCTACACTACTCCTGACCAACAGGGCGCAGCACTGACGTTTGATAAAGAGAGATTACTGATGACGGAAAGCAGTACAGTTAAGCTATATTAACAGCAAAACCCACAGAAAATCATTTTGATTTTCTTTGTGAAACAATTTAATTGTGTTAACAGAAACACGCCTATAATGCAACGATGTTCTGAAAATCGCAAAAACATTTTATGTGTTAACATGAGACTAGCAATTGGTTGTGAAGTATAAATGGGTCTGCAAAAAAATATAGAGCTATTTTATATATTAGGAACCTTGCATAAATTTAATGAGGTGTGTGGAAATAAGAAAAAATAAATAAATAAATGCTTTCCCTAAAGCCTTTATGCATTATAAAGGTGTTTATAATGTACATTATAATGCATTATATATATATTTTTTTTATAAATAAGTTAAAATGCATTATAATATTTGCTGATTATGACAAACTGGTTGTTTGTCATGTGTTTTCATGCATTATACTTTATTATAACTGTGGTTACAATTATTCATTAAACCATACGATGCATTATAAGGTGAATTACAAGGCATAATTAATGCATTAAAATACTTTTACAATGCATTATATAAAGGCTTTAGGTAAACCTTTAGTGTTACCAAATAAATTTTTTTTCACTTAAAAACAGAAATATATATATATTAGGAACCTTGCATAAATGTAATTTTAAAGAAAAATAAATATATTTTAACACTTTAAAATGGAAACCAAATATGCATACAGTTTTGTGAAAAAAAAAAAAAAGTTCTATCAATAACATCATGCTTATTTTTCCTTGCATAGTATAAATGACTCGACATGAAAATAAAAATCTATTTTTACATGTTAGGAACCTTTATTTTACATTCAGACTTTTTTGCTTAGAAAGATTGTCTGTGGTAACCGACGGCATGTTGTACTGAATTCTGAATCATTTACCATTTGCTACTTTTTAAATTCAAGATATTCTGATGGCAAACATTAACGTGCCAAGAACAAGTGAAGAATATTGTTTGCTTCTGTTTTGTGTCCGATGTGCTCTTTAAAGCACGAGCTAAACCGCCAGGCTTTGATTCTCCCGTCTTGTCTCCTCATTTTACACGTCTCTGAGCAGGACCATGTTTGGGCATCAGCGTCTTCAGTGCAGTTTGTCGTTTCATATGCTTTCCCTCCGTCAAACCAAGCTGGCAGACGCACAATATTTTGTTATGCTAATCGTCAGATACTGACAAACAGCACGCTGAAGAAGCCCTTGTCATGGCGCGTGTGTGAGACCGAAAGGCCTTACCTTGTAAGCCGAATGTCTAGGTGTGGTATAATTGAATCCATTGCTTACATGTTAACTTACAGCTCCCTAGGAAGTATTTTGGCACACTTGATGTAATATCAAACAAAAACCATCAACCCAAGTGGAATCTGCCAACAAACAATGCTAGAACTTGATTATAATTTTGATGTTTCCCCCATAATGCATATGAAATAAAACAGGTTTTAGTAAGTCTTTTTTATGCAACGATTTCCGTTGTAAACCGCGTAGGAGTCTGGCATTAAAAAGACTTACAAAAGACTTGCACAAGCTAAAATAAATTGTTGAATAAAGTCGTTATTTTTGTTTGTTTTTGCGCACAAAAAGTACTCTCGTACTGGAGTCACATTTACTATTTTAATGATTTTTTTACTACCTTTCTGGGCCTTGAAAGTGTTAAATAAATTGCTGTCTATGGAGAGGTCAGAGAGCTCTCGGATTTCATCAAAAATATCTTCATTTGTCTTCCGAAGATTGGTTTGGAATGACATGAGGGTGATGAATTAATGACAGAATTTTCATTTTTGGGTGAACTATCCCTTTAAGATAGTCAAATGCTTCGTTCCTGAATGAATCAGCCGGTTGAATCTCAATGACTCACTCATTAACAGTGACTTGCTGCCACCTACTGGTGGTTTTAATTTCACATTTAAAATACCTTGTGTTTTAAATCATTTCAAATATCAACATTCAACGTTTCATGTTTAAAACATCAAAACATTATGCATTTGTTGGTTATTCATGTCCCTCTGAGCTGCATTAAACAGTCTAAATGCATCTAAATGCCACTTCAGATGCAGCTTCTGTGTTTCCTCTCCATTGCAAAGATGAATTATGTTTGATTGGTAACAGCCCTATTGCATCTTCTTGTTAGAATTTAATTTAAATAAAAATTTGACACAAAAGATGATGCAGACATATAATTGGGTTAGAAAAAATGGCTTTATAAAAAGGTAAAAATCCCAGAAAATATCGAGATATAATTTGTCAATAATCGCACACCCCTAGTTGCGTATAAGTATTTGATTATTTCAAGTAATGAAAATGGTCTTAATGGTTTTACTTTGTTAACTATAATAAACCTGCTCTTAGATCCAAATAAAGTTAAATATAAAAAAAAAAAAAAAAAAAGATTATTTTGAATACTTTCACTTGCATGCACCGTTTCACCTATTTCCACTGAAGATAAAAGAATGTGTTCAAAGGTTTGTTTGTTCCATCAATCTAGCCAGGATTGTCCGAGCTGCGTTTGTCCTTAAATGTCTGATCTGGCTCTCACCGTTTGCTCTGAGTTTTGACCCTAGGAGGAGTTTTTGGTTTTGACCAAGCCCTTCTGCACCAATCCCCTGTAGAACTCCTGGAGGTACGTGTACACGCACTTCCAGTCCGGCTCCCGCATCCGCACCATATCCTCCACATCCAAAAGCTGCGGACAGTCGGCCAGCTTCCTACTCTCACAGCGGCGAGGCCACGGTGGGGGACAGAGGAAGAAGAGAGGATAGAGAAAGGACAGGTCGAGTGGGAAATATGAGGGCCAGTGAGGGGAGAGAAATGAGACACACAAGACAAAATCAAAAAAGCCCACATTAAACTCTGTGATGACAGTGTTTTCATGCTTTACAATCACAACAAATACATGTGCAAAGACAAACAACATCAAATAGAGCAACAATGCATCCATGTGGTGATCTCATTATGCAAATGTGTCTGAACAAAACATACAGTATGGGGACAATAACAGCAATGCAAAGAGTGACTACTAAACACATAACCCTTCAGCTCCAGACAAACACGGTTTGTCTGACTGTAAAACAGCCTGTTGAGTGTCTGTAAAAGCTCAGTGACGGCTCATGCTGGAGCAGTGGAGACTGCAATCTTTAAAGGCACACATCTGTTACTGCTTGTAAAAAAACAATACCACCCCAGATGTTAGATAGACTTAAAGGTGCAGTAAGCGATTTCAGAAAAACACTGTTGATATTTGAAATCGACACCCAAACAAACACACCCTTCGTTGCTCCACCCCCAAAATAACGAACACACTATGCAACACAGGCAACGACTAACAGCTGGCGCATCAGACAGCTCGCGCAAGTATGGATGAATGAGCTGTGATTCAACAATAACTACAGCATTTGTTCTGTGAAACACAGCAAAACCAATGTTACTCACGAACATCTGCATCCATTTTCAGGCCTTCACACGCTCTAAAGCAGGACCTAAAACTAACTTTTTGCCACACCTGCCAATGGCTAGTGACTGACCGGCCATAAATACATTTTACCGGCCATTAAACTGTTCAAAATGTTAGATTCTCTATTCCAATTGGCTAAAACTACTAGCCTAATTAATATAAATTTAAAACATTATTAAAGGCAAATAATAGTAGTTACTAGGTAGAGACATTGAATAAAGTAAATCAAATGTAAAATAACCATAAATTAAACAGATTAATCCTTATTAAAGTTTCAAAAGTTATTCAGGCAAGAGCAGCGAGTGATTTTTTTCTTAGTTTTTTTTAAATAACATTAAAAACACAGTCAGCAGCAGAAATATTAGGCTGCTGTCACTTTAAGACATAATGCACAGATCCAATATACTGATACACATGCTTTGTCTTTCTCGACTGTTTACGTTCACTCAAGCCATAGCCGACTGTTCACTAGGAGACGGGCATTTTTTGACAATTTTGTGTGAATATGTGCATGAAATAAAGCTAATTTCAGTATTTGCCAGCTGTCTGAGAAGAGGTTTTCTTGGCGCGAGCTTCTGATGTGTATGCACACTAAACTCCTGAGCTTTCCTGTAGCTCAAACAGCAGAGCGTGGAGCTAGCAACGCCAAGGTTCCCAGGTTCCCAGGGACAGCAAGAACTAAAAAAATGTAAAATGTATACCTTGAATGCAATGTAAGTCGCTTTGGATAAAATCATCTGCCAAATGCATAAATGTAAATGTAAACTTCCCACGCAGCGCACGAGTAACAAATTGAGTTCCATTTTGCGTCATCTTGCTCTTGAATCTTTAAATTCAAGATTGAGGCTTTAACTTTCACGCCAATGCAGTGCTGGCCCGTCAGCCGTCCTGAGCGTCGTTCATGTTTGTTCATGTTCTCACAACATTGCACTGTTAGAATGCATAAAAATGTTACCGGCCATCTGGCGATTGACCACATTTCATATACTCGCCAATGCCGATTTTTACTCGCATTTGGCGCTTGACGAGTGTTCATTTAAGGCCCTGCTCTAACGTCTCTCCAGCGCTGGAAAGCTTTTACAATATTAACGCAGGTCCTAAAGATCTTGCCTGATCATAGCCGTTCTTTTTCCAATTATATTCCTCCGACCTTTTCTTCGTTGGTAATGTTTCAGTCTTTCTACAAATGTCCCGCATGCTCACTCTCTCCTCCCCCATCATGAGTGGACACGCCCCTTATTGCTGATTGGCTACAAGAGTGTTGTGGTGCTCGGTTTGGGATGCGTCTCCCAAAAGCAACAATGCTCGTTACCAACAGTGACCTAACAATGCTTTTGGGAAACATCCCTGATCGGTTCGATCCACTTTGTTTTTTCTCCTATTTTCATAACCAGGATTATGTACAAAACAATTTTTTCCCAACACACACACACACACTTTGGGTGTTGATGTAAATTTCTCAGAAATCGCTTGCTGCACCCATTAAGGTGTTTTCAGACCGGTACATTGTTTGCGTTGTTTCCAAACAGGGACTTGCATATATTGCATTTTCTCTTTGGTTTGGTTTGCTTTCACAAGGCAACATTTCAAAATGCACCAAATTTATTTTGACAGTTTTTCTTTGTAGGGCTGCACAATTATGTGATTATATATCAATATGGACATAATAATTATTACAATTATTACTATACATACATATACACATATATATATATATATATCTTTAAAAAAAATTATTTAGTAATACAATTATTTAAAATATATTCTTTTTAATAAAGTAATTAATTATTTAAAAAAATAATATAATTATATTTTAAATAACAGCTTTAAATTTCCAATACGAATATTTCTGGCTCTTAAAGCAAATTCATGCATTTTCAATGAGAGTTGGTGATTTGAGGCGACATGTTTGGCTGCGTAAATGAAAAGGCGACTTCGAATGAGAATGAAGACAGCAGTAACAATTTACAACAAGGTCTCATTAGTTTATGCATTCACTAACAATGAGCAATACATTTGTTACAGTATTTATTTATCTTTGTTAACGTTAGTTAATAAACATGCAATTGTTAGCTCATGCAAGCTCTGGTCCATTAAATAATACATACACAACTATTGATGGGAATAATGTATTAGCAAATGTTGCAATTAGACATTAACTAAGAATAATAAATGCTTTATTTCATATTTTCATTGTTAGTTCATGTCAACTAATGTAATGAACAAATGGAACCTTATTTTACCAAGAACAACCAGACTCGTTTGATTTGGCTGAGACGACCAAACGCTGCAGTCGCAGCTACAACGACTAAATCCACCTTCAGGTCAAACAGCCCTAATGACTCGCAAACTGAAGCAATTACAGATGGTGCCTTTAATGATGACGACAGCCAGGGTAGTGAGATAAACCAGTGCTCACAGTCAGGTGAAGGAGAATGACATGAGAAAGTGTCTACTGGGATTACCTGGACACAGACCAGCCAGGTCAAAGGTAATGAAAGGGGAAGCAGGTTAAGGCCTATTCTCAGGTCACCAAACAATACTGACTTTGAGTAACGCTTTTCCGTTAGCAGACACTAGCCGAGCATTCAGCTGGATGTTTCCGTTTAGAAAGGAGCTTAAATGCATGAATGTTATGTTACTGGGAAATGAAAAAGGAAAGGAGCAGATGAGAAATGTAAATAATCATTTAAAAAGCTAGTAATCAGGGTTTAGTTATTTAAGTGGACCTGACTCAAGGAAATGACAGCTATTAGAAGACTTGTTAATAGGTTCAGTTATATTAAAACAAAACAAAAAGACAATTCAAGACGGATTATGAGCCATAACTGATGTTATATAGTTACAATACCATTCAAAAGTTGAAGTCAGTACTATTTTTAATACTTTTATTCAGAAAGGAAGCATTAAATTGATCAAAAGTGACAGTAAAGACATTTATAATGTTACAAAAGAATGCTGTTTCTAATCATAAGTGTTTCTTGAGCATCAAATCATCATATTAGAATGATTTCTAAAGGATCATGTGACACTGAAGACTGGAGTAATGATGCTGAAAATTCAGCTTTGATCACAGGATCAACAGAATATATATTGCAACAGAAAACCGTTATTTTAAACTATAATATTATTTCACAATATTACTGTTTTTACTGTATTTTTGATCAAATAAATACAGCCTTGGTGAGCAGAAGAGACTTCTTTTAAAAACATTAAAACATCTTACCAGTCTTTTCTGTTATTTGGAGTTTGACAGTAATAGAAACTTGGGGCAACTCACTAAGAATCAATTGCACACACTGTCTGCACAGTTTCAAAATCTGATTCACAAAAAAAAAAAAGGAAAAAAAAAAAATTGCAATCAGGTGTTGCCACTAAAATGCCTACAATGAAGTATTTTTTCCATTCATTTCTCCTATAGGGATTTAAAAAAAACTAATATGCACTAATATGCATTAATTCATGCTTAACTAATGCACAGATAATCATGAGTTAATGTATGACTCATGAAGAACTAAACCATTTATTAATGATCACTGCATCAGCAACTAATGAAGATTATATATGATTAATAGATGAAGTAATCAATAAATTGTTGGCATATGACTATTAACTAATTCAAAATTAATTCAAAACTCATAACCACAGTGACATATTACTTAACAATTAGTTAATAGTCATGTGCCTCAACAAGTAAAGTCATAACATAATGATAACTTTGCAAATCGTTAGCTAATGATTAATTAAAGCAGAAAACTGGAAGTTGAAATGCATGGCTTTGACCCATTGTGGTAATTAACATATGAATTTAGACTATTAGTTAATATAATATGTTATTAGGGAATTAATACAATATGACACATTTAACTAATAACAATTTATTGATTACTTCATCTATTAATCATATATAATCTTTATTAGTTGCTGATGCAGTGATCATTAATAAATGGTTTAGTTCGTCATGAGTCATACATTAACTCATGATTATCTGTGCATTAGTTAAGCATGAATTAATGCATATTAGTGCACCCGTATTGTAAAGTGTTACCAAAAAAGTATTTGTTAAAGTGTTATAAGCCATGAACCGATCCAACCAGCTACGAGGTGAACCATAACATTAAAAACTTTGATTGGAAGCAAAAAAGTACATAGACATAAGACTGTGTACTTAACGGCTTTAGTGATGGAAAAAACTACAATCCCATGAAGCATTGCAAACAGCATGATCGAATTAAAAACGAAACAATATATTGCAAAATATGCAATAAATAAATAAATATATATATATATACATACATACATACATACATACATACATACATATATATATATATATATATATATATATATATATATATATATATATATATATATATATATATATATATATATATATATATATATACACACACACACACACACACACACATATACACAAATATTTTTATATATCAAAGTATTTTGGGAGTGTAGGGAGACCCGAGTTGATTACGTCATTCACAGTTCTTCATGGGAGTGGGCGGAGCTAAAGAACTCTTGGCGATTTGTTTGCTGTGACTTTGATTGGTGGACTTAGCTGTACAGCATCATGGGTAATGTAGTTTCTCACCATGAATTCTGCTGTTAATCACAATTTTAAATAAGTTGAAATAATGCGGGTTGACGGCTTCAACAGAAGCAAATACCACTGATTAACAACCTTGCAGCTCACAGTAAGGCTGTCTTTAAACGTTTCTAAGTTAGTTAAAAATAATTTTCCCTATGGAGAAAATGAATGGAGTTTTTACTTCCAGAACCCGACTGATGCACTATTCTCCAGCCGGTTCTGAGGGCGCAGCAGACCACCTCAACCTGGCAGATTTACTGTGACTGTACAGCATTACTCCTCCACTGTAACATCCAGACACTTCAGCTCAAGATGTAGAAAGTGCATGTGACACGTCTGGATACTGGCCCAGTTATAAAGGTCATTAAAAATGTACACAAGCACTACTGGCATCAGGCCAATGTTTCTGAAGTGCCTTATTTGCATTGAAGGGAGTGATTGTTTTATGCAAATTGTCATTCAATGCAACAATTCCTGTAAGAATGCATTTATGAACAGTGATATACGAACACATTTAGCAAGAACATACACCTGATAAAATTGGCCTGTGAATAATGTCAGAAGCTGCAACTGTTTAGTGAACTCACCCCATAGTGCAAACATTCAGATCCCAAATTGAATTGTTTTCCTGCCTGGCATTTAATGGCTCTTAACTCTTGCATGTATTTGATCATGTGATATGAACACATGGACTCACTCTGCTGTGCTGAAGGCCACCTCGAAGTTCTGCCTGCGGTTGTTGGGACTGAGGCTGGAGTAGTCGAAGGACTCTGGGAAGAAGTTATGCACCAGAGCACAGAACGCCATCCCGTCACTCCAGCTGGAGGAGAAGTTCTGGATGTCCACATTCTTCATGACATGTAGGAGAGAGAAAAAACATGGAGACAGAGAGCAACAGTTGGCAGTAGGAACGTACTCTACTGTTCAAAAGTTTGGGGTTGGTAAGATTTTCAAATGTTTTTGAAAGAAGTCTGCATTTATTTGATCAAAAATGCAGTAAAAACAGTAATATTGTGAAATAGTATTGTCAATAATGTTGATATTTCGATATGTATTGATACTGAAGTATCTGAAGAGGTTCCAATACTCCTTTTCTGCAGTATCGATACACTGATACCACCTGCACGCTCCCGTTCTCTTCTCTCTGGCGGTGAATTGACACAAACCCGCCTACTCTCACTCACTCGTCTCATTCGCTCCGGTTAAATAGTGCTTGTATTGTGCATAATTTTACAAATTTCCGCAGGTTTCGCGCTCACACCAAAAGCGCATGCATCACTGATCTATATAAGTGGCACTCTCATAAAGCCGCTTCTCAAAAAGCTTGCGAGTGCCAAATCGACTTCTTTTTTATTGCGCTTAAATGGTCAAATACACACAAATTAGGTCACGATGCCCGTCTTGGCGAGTATTCAGGTGAACACAGTCAGTTTTTAAATAGTTGAGAGAAAATGCATGTTGTGTATCAGTATATTGGATCCGTGCATTAACTCTTAAAGTGACAGCAGCCTAATATTCCTGCTGCTGTCTTGCATGTTAATCAAAGAGCAAAAAACTAAGAAAATCACTCGCTGCTCTTGACGGAATAACTTTTGTAACTTTAATTGTAAGCATTAATCTGTATTCATTTTTCACCATGAAGACTATACAGGGTTATTTTACATTTGATTCATTTCTGTAGTATTTCTTACCTGAATACTGTAAGACCCACCTAAAAAACTTAAAGCCATGTTTATTTCATTTGTCTCTTTGAAATATATATATATATAGTATTTATTTGTGCTATCATTTGCAATTTGTATTGTTGTTTTTATTTTATTACTGACTGTTCCTCCCTGTTCTGTGTGTAAGCTATTGCAACAAAATTACCCAAATTTAAAAAAAATTACAGTATATATGGCAGTTTTTCCTGTGGTATCAAATATCAATACTTTTTAAGGTATCGTATCGAAGTTGGAAATTCCAGTATTGACAACACTATTGTGAAATATTACAATTTCAGATAACTGTTTTCTATTGAATATATTTTAAAATGTAATTTATTCATGTGATGGCAAGGCTGAATTTCCAGTCTTCAGTGTCACATGATCCTTCACAAATCATTCTAATATGCTGATTTGCTGCTCAAGAAACATTTATGATTATTAATCAATGTTGTGCTGCTTCATATTTTTGTGGAAACCGAGACATCTTTTCTATTCTTTGTTGAATAAAAAATTCAAAAGAACAACAGTTCTTTAAAACAGAAATATTTTTAACTGAAATGTCTTTACTGCCACCTTTGATCAATGTGCCACTGATGAATAAATGTATTTTCTTTTAAAAAAAGAAAATCTTACTGACCCCAAACCTTTTAACGATAGTGTATACAAATACAAAATTAAAATAGTGTGAATGAGAAATCAGAAATGAGTGAATAATGACAGTCTGTTCTTCATACAAAGCAATTGAGGGTTTATATCGCACACTAATGCACTATTTTCCAAGTCTAGAACTGTTTTTAGGGCAGTTTTGTGGTGCTTTGTCATCTTGTCCCAGACCTCGCTCACTTTTTAATTGTAAGCACACGCTAAATAACTGTGTTCGATGGAAGAAAGACAGTCCAAAGTGCTTTGGAACAACTTAAGGGTGAGCAAATGATGACTTGGGTTTTATTTTTCATTTTTCAGATTTTCTCTTGTTACCTCATAGGAACGGGTCTTGGATCTGCACCAGTCCAACAGCATCTGTTTGATGGAGTTTGCGTTGGGGACACCGAAGCTTGTGGAGCGCTGCACCTTGTTTACTTGAATATTTGCGGAGTTGCTGCAGGCAGAAAGAGAAATGTTGCTGAATGTGTGTTACTTCTTGTGAGCTAAATGAGCCTGAAAGTGTCTGAAAACCATGCACTCACCCTCCAGAACCTCCGGTGTTCTCAAGCTTCTCGATCATGGCTTTCCGTGCCTGTGCGGCAGATGTCTTGGGTAACGTCTGAGCCCTCGTCAGCTCTGATCTCTCTGTCTGTCTGCGCTCAAGAGCTGATGATCTACTTGAGCTACGAGACGTGTTGTCCTCACGGTCAAAAACACTGAAGGAAATAGAGAGACAGAGAGAGGGAAAAAAAGTATGACAAAAAATGTTTTTATAGTCATTTATATAAGGATTTATAGTCAGTATGCTACTTAATATTTTAGTGGAAGCCATGATATATATCATTCAGGATTCTTTGACGAATATCAAGTTTAAAATTTATCTGAAATAAAAAAATGTTGGGTTACACTTTATTTTAAGGTGTCATTGTTACAGTGTAATTATATATTTAAGTACTGAGTAATAATAATTAACAACATACTTACTCAGGTTAGGATTAGGGTTTGGTTAAGGTATAGTTGCATGTAATTATGCATAATTTACTGTTATTGTACATGTAACATATGTAACGAGGACACTGTAAAATTAAGTGTTACCAATTTTTGTAACATTATAAATGTCTTTACTGTCACTTATGATACATTTAGTGCACCTTTGATGAATAAAAGCATTAATTTCAACTTTTATCGACCGTAACGGTAGTGTATGTAGGATGCGGTTTGATTTTACGAGACATTACGTTAACTGCGTTATCTAATACTTGAATAGTTATTTGATAATTATTTAAAAAAAATTAACTGCATATTTGTGCACAATAAGACCAGGCCCAAAAAAGAAAAGTAATTTTTGAATTCATGCTGACTTTAAAACACTCACCTTCCGACCTTCCTAGTGGACGTGGTGCTGGAGTAACTGTAGGATTTTGTTTGCACTGAGCCCTCTGAGATGAGAGAAAAGAGCGATTGATATGGGTGCTGATAGAAATTAAGACTAAATACCGAATACAAACAGAGCTCAATAAACTCACTGTCTGTCTTTTGAACATAGCTGGATTCCATGATGGTGCTGCGGGACGTCCTGCCGGTATCATCTGCACACACAACCAATGACAGTGGGGTTGAAAAGTTAGTATAAGAGAATACAATTAGTATTCTTCAGTAATATTATCGATTTACCTGCACTGACACTATCGGATGAAAACATTTGACCTGAATTGAGCTGGATAATGACACTAACTTTTCAACAGTTAATGAAGCGGACTGAATCAACATTGAACTAAACTGAGCTGAATGACAACACCATTGCCTTCTTTAGAGCTGCTTTACAGCTGAAATTGAATTTGTTTCATAACTGATTAATTTTACAATATTTAACAAATAGTTTGCAATTTCCCTGTTTATTAATGTGAAACTGTTTAAAGAATCTTGCAGCATTAAAAAATTGGACCCCCAACCTGCAAGTGTTGTTACTCATTTTAAAGAGGTCAGTCAGTTATGAGAGAAGTCTTAACCTTCCTAATGCATTCAAAAACTGCAGGCACCTTTTGTATTTCCGGGTCAGTTTGGACCCCGTAGAATGTGAGATTATAAAAAAAAGTCATTACTTAATATTTGAACTAAAACCATATTGTATCTGGTCAATAACTTCCTATTAATGAGTGAAAGTTTCAAAATTTTGGATGATACTGTGTTATTACCATGTTATTACTATATTTACCCCCTTTTTATTTATTAAATTGAGAAATTTTGAAACTTCAAATTTTACATGAACTACAGAAAAATAAAAACGATGCAAGACAGAATTTTTTTTTTCTCAAACGGTCCAAATTTAGTTGATTTGCTAAATTTCTATATCATGCTTTGTCTGTTTACAGTTTGAGTACATATTCAGGTTTTCAAACACAATTCAGCCCTAAAGGTGTGTGAAAGACATGAGAAAGAGATATACATTTAAAATATAAATAACAAATCTAACCATTACATAAAAGTTGATATCCGGGTAAATTGACCTGAAACACAATAGATGTTACAATGTACTCTTTTTGTTAATGGTCATATCTCATTATGGGAAAATTATGTGTATTTTGATAGTCTTAACCATTACCAAAGTTTTACTGCCGCACCAAAATCTATGTATTTAAAAGAAATGTACCTATTCCGGGACAAAACTGACCCAAATACAATTTTAAAGGTAGACAAATATTTTAATATATTGCAGTAGATGTTTTACGAGTGAACATTTTATTGGCGGTCTTTTAAAAAGTGTGAAAAGAGCCTCGGTCTGCTGGCTTTCAGCTTAATATAGCTGCTACTTGTTTACTAACCAATAGCTTTCTCCAGGTATTATATGGACTTTGTTTGATTCCTAGGGTCATGCAAAGATAAATGACTGTTTTTGGAGCAAGAAATCAAGACTTGAACCTTGAATTTAAGCCCGGGACACAGCAAGCTGACGATTGGCAATTGGGCAACATCGGGCCATTTTTGGGCAGATTCAACATGTAGAATTGGCGTCGGGCCGTCAGTGAAAGAGAACTCTGATTGGCTGTTAAATTTAATGAATAACAGCAAAATAGCGAGCAAAGAAGTCAAAACGGTACAGATAGAAGGCTGTTCTAATGTTACGTCATCTTACCGAGTGTTCCTGGGAGAATATTTTATTTGGGCAAATAGTTCTGTGGTGTTGGTTTGGTGTGTCCCTACCCTTACAAGAAGACTGCAGAGGAAAACACAAAATGAATCAAGAGGTCACTATATTATTGCTGTGGTACCTGAATGGGAAACACGATTGGTGATCTGGCTGGTAGTGGATCCGTCTGTGGACCGCTCAACCTTCTTCACCACCACTTCACTGGTGTCTGCACCCACCCGGCCTTTCTGAGATTTCTCCACCCGCTGCTGTCTGAGCTCCTGCAGACGCAGATCTCGCTCCTTCTCTCTCTGGTCTGAGGACACAGGCAAAACAAACAGCGTCAGGATGATGTATGAAAGGAGGGAAGAGAAATTAGGGTGAAGAACACATCAGCACTTTTCCAATGATCAATGCACGGGACTATGCGTTCAGGAAACCTGTTTGAAAACATTATTTTTGAAACTTTGGTGACAGAAACCACAGGGGTGTGTGATATTTATTATTGATATATATATACCACATCACAATTATAGTTTTAACGATACTCACGTTGTTGTTTTTCCCCAATATCAGCATGATTGCAAATCGTGATATTGATGTGATACCAAATGTGATCTTGTTTATTGAACTGTTGTATAAAATCAACAAGTTGATATTGCAAGTTACATTTGAACTCTTTCCCCGCCATTGACAAAAATGTCTGGCTTTCCGTGTTTTCACTGTTATACGGTAGGGAGCGCTATTTCATATCTTCTGAAAGAGTACAGAATCTCCTGATCAAAACACAGGCGAAGAAGAAGCAGAAACAAGCAATATCATATGCATTTGTAAAATAACGTGATCATCAACATTTACCTTTTCTCAGCTTTTTGCTCAAAATGTTGCTTTATTATGAAACTTACCCACATTCAAGTGTTGGTAAAAAAAAGAATGCATGTAGCTAGAATAAAGCAGGTTTTTCTGTTCTTTCTTTTGATATATTGCATGTTCAGATATTCATACAACAAAATATTCTGGGGGCCATGAAACTTTTATGAAAATAATCAAAATTGCTGATGGTGGCTGCCAACTTATTTCAAAAACGCTGGTGGGGAATGAGTTAAAAACAGTATTATCAATATTGTTTTTTTATTTTTTTTATTTGCTCTATTTCACCAAAGAAAAGAGTTCCAAACAAAGCCAAAGTAGAACAGTTGTGCGTGTCTGAGAAAAAGACAGCAGGGTTTCATTTCTAAATGAGTGTTTAAACAAATCAGGTGAGTGAATGATTCAATGACAGCGTTCGCTTTGTTCCCAAATAAATCAACCCTCTGAATGAATCGGTTGAAAGAATGACTCAAATCATTTACAGGGGTGCAAACTCATCAGGGGTGAAAAAGGTGACAAAAACACGAGACCCAAAATTTTTGATACCATATACAGTACTGTGCAAAAGTCTTAGGCACGTTGGTATTTTCACACGAAAAATGTTTTTAAGCCAGTTATTTATATCTTTTACTGTTGTGTGTCAGTAGGAAATATCAGTTTACATTTCCAAACATTCATTTTGCAATTAATTGTAATAATCCAGTGAGATTTTAAAAAAAATAAAAATTTTATGCACAAGAAGTCTGATAGCAACTGGTATGATCTGATCTCACCATCATCGAGTCTGTCTGTGATTACATGAAGAAACAGAAAAAACTGAGACAGACTAAATCCAGAAAAACTAAGGCAACGTCTCCCAGACACTTGAGGAAACCTTCCTGCAAAACTACATGAATAGGTGTAGGAATCATTTTTCAGCAGGACTTGGCACCTGCACACAGTGCCAAAGCAACCAGTACCTGGTTTAAGGACCAAGGTATCCCTGTTCTTAATTGGCCAGCAAACTCGTCTGACCTTAACCCCATAGAAAATCTATGGGGTATTGTGAAGAGGATATGCCAGACCCAACAATGCAGAAGAGCTGAAGGCCACTATCAGAGCAACCTGGGCTCTCATAACACCTGAGCAGTGCCACAGACTGATCGACTCCATGCCACGCCGCATTGCTGCAGTAATTCAGGCAAAAGGAGCCCCAACTAAGTATTGAGTGCTGTACATGCTCATACTTTTCAGTTGGCCAAGATTTCTAAAAATCCTTTCTTTGTATTGGTCTTAAGTAATATTCTAATTTTCTGAGATACTGAATTTGGGATTTTCCTTAGTTGTCAGTTATAATCATCAAAATTAAAAGAAATAAACATTTGAAATATATCAGTCTGTGTGTAATGAATGAATATAATATACAAGTTTCACTTTCTGAAATGGAATTAGTGAAATAAATCAACTTTTTGATGATATTCTAATTATATGACCAGCACCTGTATATAACCGTTCAAGCCAAGGCCAATAAAGCGGCAAGTTTAACTCAGTTCAAAACTTGTGCGCTCTATGAGAAGCGGATGTGTCTGCGTCTCTCAGAAACAGTCTCTCGCGCAAATGGAGAAATGAGTCGTCTTTCGCTGCTGACTGCGATTGAAAGGCTTAAAATTACTTGTTTTTACACAGCATGTTTACAAACGCATGCAAATGAAACGTTTTTGTGACCACGCAGCACAGCAACCTCGCATGAATGAGTAACTTCAGAAGCCGCAAGTCTGTTGATGTCTCCGTGACTTATATTTAAAGTATCATTTCATATTTCAATATTCATATTTTTTCATATTATTTTTCATTATTTATGCAGTTGTAATTGCAGTGTAAATGCAGTGTTCATGCTACCTCTGAGCTGCATTAAACAGTGTATATACATAATGGAGCTTCTGTGAAACCAAATATATATATATATATATATAGTTTCACAGAAGCTCCATTATATATATATATATATATATATATATATATTAAAAAAAAAATCACCTCACATAATATAAAAAGCTTTGGGACTCAGCTGTCCATGACAGGCCTAAACCTGTCAGGGTACCAGCACAAAAACACTTGTCAAAGTATCGTTATCAACAAAATTCCACAAAATATAGAAGATATATATTTGATGTCAATATCACACACCCCTACACCTTAGATGAACATGGCACCATGTGTGTACATTTTATCAAGCAAACACAAAGCAAGCAGTACTATATGATTACAAACTAAATTCACTTTCATGCATGGTCAAGCAACAATACAATGACAAATCACGCGAGGCACTTCAGTGAATAAAAACACACCGTCTCTGCAAATACAAACCAAATCTATAGCCAATGAAGCTCTAACTGACCCTTCACTAAGGCCCTGGGCATTAGCAAGGGGTCAGTAGTGCAAAAGCACACACAATCCAGAAACCCTACCCATTTCCTCCTGTGTGCATCCCAGCTTAGCCTCTGAGAGCAAAGAGAGAGAGAAACAGGGCTGAACCACAGGGAAGTGAAGACGACAGACTGCCTAGAACTGATGCACTTTATATGTTGTCAGACACCCATCGGTATATAGAGAGAAAACAGAAAGAAGAGGAGAACAAGAGATGCGTGCTGTACAATAATCACCTCGCTTTTTCTTACGCAGTTCTCTCATTGCAGTCCTGATCATTTTCCTTTCTTCAAAATCTTTGCAATCATCAAGCTGTAAATCAAATAAATAAAAAAAACAAAAACAACCCAAACAAATTAACAATAATATAATAAAGAATACTATCATACCAATATGTATTTCTGAAAGATTTATTTGTCAATTACTGAATAAATGAATGTGAATTAATGAAATCACCAGGAACTTGTATTTAAAGTACACAGGGCAAATTTTGATGACTTTATTTCTTTAAAAGAGAGAGCAGGAAAATTATGTGGAGAAGAGGAATGTTGCAAGCCAAATTTAAACTTGTGTTGCCCAGATGAGCATCACGTCTCAGTGTGCCAACACATCTTTGATCATTTTTATTTTTTTGGTGACATTTGTACATCAAGTCAAGTCAAATTTATTTGCATAGAGCTTTTCACAATAAACATAGGTTTCAAAGCAGCTTTACAGAAATTCTTACTGTTATGTCAATAATGCCTTTACATAGTGCAAGATTTAGGGCTGGGCGATATGATATAAAACGATGATACAAGTGATTTTCGATCTACTGTAGCTTTATTGTATTTACAGTATAGTGTCGTCTAGTACATATATCAGTGCTGCAGACACTTGGGTACACGTCTGAGCGTTCATAGACAAGTACGGTATTTAAATATTGGTTGGTTTTGTTCTATTAAGAGATGTAAAAGGATGACATTATTGCAGACAAACATAAGAAGACACTGCAAGTTTCTAACATTCTGTGCAAGAAAATATATTCTTCTGAACTGGTTATTGGATAAAGCCCCTTCGATGGCACTATGGCACAGGGTTATACTTGAATATGTATCTTTAGATTACTTAACCTGTGCTTCTCATGGCAAAGATGTTTCACAGAAGGTGGCATCCAATCTTGATATATATGGGTTTAAATATATCCTCTATTCTTAGTAGAGGGTTTGTTTAATATGTGAGGTATATTCGAGTATTAATATGGAAGGCATATTGTTTGTACAATCATTTTATTTATCTCTTTTATTGGTGAGTAGTGAGCCATAATAATAATTATTGTTGTTGTTTTTTTTTGTTTTTTTTCCCCTCCCTCGTTCAATTTTAGGTTGTTTGTAATGTTTGAAAATTAATAAACAAATAAAAAAAAAAGAGATGTAAAAGGAATAGTTTTAAAATTTAAAATTTTAAAAGTTTAAAAGTTTAAAATTTTCTGATTATTTACTTGGTTCTTGCTGCTTTTGTGAACTAAACGGTATCGCAGTCGTAAACTATTCCTTTAAATATTGGTCGGTTTTGTTCAAAGCAAGAGTAACCGATTCTCTAAATATATTAATGAAGATATAAGATCGGATGTCGTAGGCGAGAAAGTCTGAAAGGTTGATTTAGATAGGGATTTAGATAATTAAGAGATTGTATATACGTAAGATTGTATATAATTGGTATATTAGTGTTCAGTGGGATAAATGAAGTACCATTTTGTCCAGGATCTCCTCGTCCTCAATGTCCTGCAGCTTCTCTGAGGTCAGCTTCTCGCTTTGCGCTTCACTTTTGACGGAGGTCATGGATGAGCCATTCGGAAGCACAGGGACTTCATGAGCCATGTCACTCACAGATTCACCCACAAGAGAAATGGGCTCCGTCTCCATCTGTGTGTGTGGAGGGACAGAAAGACAGCAACATGACATACCTGCATACATGATACATTATAAAAGGTACACTGTCAGAAATTACCATAATTTAAAACAAAACTGTAAAAATGCTATGGTAAAAACCTGTTAATTGGTTAATGGCAAGTTTTCTACAGTGAAAAACTGAAATAGTCTAATGGGTAAAAAAAAGAAGTAAAAAAAAAAAAAAAAGTCATCAGTGAAGAAAAAAAAACATTGTGGAAAAGCTATTTGCAATGAACAGTTTTCAGTTGTTTTTTTTTTACCATTGAAGTTTAGACATTTTTTTTACATTGAGAGTCAAGCTACTTATTTAAACTGTTAAAAGGATAGCTTGACTTTAGTTTAAAGTACTGCAGTTAGCAAACAGAAGAAATGCATGAGGATTAGCGTGACAACACCAACCAGCATTTGAACACCATTAAAACTAAATTTACTGATAATTTGCCACTGATATCATATGATACAGGGCTCAACGCTAAGTATATTTTTTACTGGCCCAGTCTGGCCAGTGGTTACAATTTTTTCTTGCCCTGCCAAAATTTTCAGTGACCCCACCACAAAAATAAACCTAAAATAACATAGGCCTAGTTGTTTTGATCCATGTAACCTTAATAAATAAGTTTATGACACCAAAAACTACTAGCCTAACTCATATAAATGTTAAATCTTGTTAAAACAGTCAATAATAAAATAGGACCGCACAATGGCACAAATAAATATAACAGAACAAACATATAAAAATGAAATAAACGTAGGTCAAAACTAGATTTTCAGATACAGAAATTATCAAATGTAAAATATCTTTTTTTTTTATTAACATAAAAACAGACGGCAGCAGGAATATTAGGCAGCTGTCACTTTAAGAGCTCGCACGGATCCAATATACGGTTACATGCATCTTGCTGCGCATGCAAAACTTATCACACAGCGCGCGAGCACCAAACCGAGAGACACAGGTACTTGTGCGGCTACTTGCGCTTGAATATTTAAGTTGGCACGGCTTAAAATCATGTGCAAATGATCAACTTCCATGAAGATGCAGCACTTATTGTCGAGCCTTGTGATATGATATTTTTATCATTATTTTAAAAGATGTTGAGGAATAAGCTATCATAGATGGTGTAACAGGGTTATACGTATAGCACGAATAACATCACTGTATATTCAAAGAATATTCTGATATTTTTCATGGACTTGAATGTAAAAACAGCAGTGATAACAGCAGTAACACTACAATTTTAATTAGAACTTAAATTGTCATTAAATTTCAGATCCCCCCCCCACCCATGTAGTTCATTTTATCTAAATATTTATTCAAATAAATGTCTTTCCTACTTATTTTGAACCAATTTTTAACTTTCAAATTTATACAAAAATAAATACATTATAAAACCATGTATAACATTCCAAAGTTGTCACTGTAATTGTAAAAAAAATGTATGATCATTACAAAATTCATGTTAAAATGCATTTTACTGAAAATGATAACGCTGACAGACAGATGCCTATTAAGATCTAAAACTATGACACTAAAAATACTGTGATGACATTTATAACCCTGAGCAGCTAATCCCTAAAGCAGGTTATAATCGACAGCAACACAATTGACATCAGGAATTAAGAGCAGGGACAATAAAAATACCCGTCCAAAAATAATACTGGCAAAGAGCAATGGAGAGATGGGCAAGAAAGAGTGAGTGAAACCATTACAGCAGAAAGAGGAGATGGAAAAAGGGGCTGGTGGAAGGCAGGGAACGTTTCTGAATCTGATCCATGTCTACAGCTGTGTTTACACAAAAGCCGTGGAAGCTCGCTGACATTTAGACAGGAATGAGAGCTCAATGATTTCTGTGAATGTCCCTGAGAGCCTTAGCCTGCCGCTCTCATCCGTGTCACACTTGGTTCTTCACTGATCTCTCCTTTAACAAACCGCCAGCGCTGTAGAAGTGCATGCTGGGTCGGACGGTTAGTAAAGGAGAGGGTTTAGAGCATTAGCACTTTGAGAGAATGGAAAATTAGATATCCAAGGTATGGGATTACTTGAGACAAAGACAAAAAGCACAACTTTATGATCTGCATAAATCAAAGTCAAATCAGGTTAATGCATTAAGGGTGTTAAATGTATTTAACGGCATTAGACTTAATTAATTAATCTCATGAGGTAATGTGCTAACTTTGGCAGTCTTATTAAAAAAAATCATTGCCATTTAATGCAAAAGTGCCATTTTCCAGACTGACCCCGAGTCTGGCATCCACTCCCAGTGATGCACATCATTCAACACCAAACACATACAAAGACCTGCACCAGACACATACAGAAATAGACTCTTATACCCACTGCAAATCTTGTGCCACAACTTGTTACCATCTTTTTACCTTTTACTAATCCCTGATTACCAAGGCTTTGCTTCACACCAGCCAATTCAGATGGGTTTTAACCCACTTTTGATATCCAAGCAATAAACAAACCTTACTGTTTTCAAATCTAGGGAACTAATGTTCACTTTAGTATATGCATGCAAAATTAAATTACTACCAACCTTTTCTCTCCAACTGAACTACTTGTATACTATATCTAGAGCGCAACTTGTCCTAAATCAAAAGATCCCTGGAAAATCGGATCTGATTGAATCAAATCTCTTCCTGGAAGCAAACTCAAACACTAAGACTTTCAATTAATCAGACAGCAATGGGCCACGTGATTCATTATTTTTCAAATGTACTGTGCTAAGCCATAAAATCTATTTGAAGCATAACTTAATGCACACAAAGATGGGAAGTTTACACTCGTTTCCAATTTCAGTCTATTTTTGAAGAGAGAGCAATGGCTTCAATGAAAGAAAATCTTGAGCATCTTAAAGTTTGAACTTCTACCCCTACATTTAGATAGTTTCCTTGGCAGATTTTCCAGTCCACATTATTCACCATAAGTGCATATTACTAATAACACATAGTGGAAAACGATGCTTTCAAACCGAAAACCATCCAAATGATGACAGCAGATTTTCCATCATTCATAATAAAGCATAAATATGCAAAATACTACCATCTCCAAGTTTAAAATATGCATCTGTCTGAGTCACAGATCACCTACAGGATGAAATCACGTTTACAAACCACGTTAGGTGTTTTTGGAGGTTGACAGGTCATTGCTATTAGTTCCCAAATCAAAAGAGCACTTCCTAAGTGCTCTCTAGATATGGTTTGATTCGCAGTGCAAGTCTGTTTTTCACTCACGTTATTGCAAAACGTATGTGCAGTAGTGACTATTTGCCTCAGCAAGGTCTGGAAAATACACACACTCTTATACTACCATGCTATTGCTCCGTGAGACACTGGCGGTTGGAGACGATACAGGCGATGTGTGGCAAACCGCAGCAAAGGCAGGAGGGTGTAGCACTGGGTTTACTTCAACATCAGATGGATTGCCATTTGCTGGATCGATGACTTGCTCTTCGGTCAGTTTCGGTTCAGGCAGTCCAAGGGCATCACAAAGCGCCAATACTTGCCTTGCAAGCTTCTCTTGAAGGATCCTTAAACTTGCATTTTCATTTTGTAAGGTGGCAATTGCCTCGACAACAGGCGTTGTTGCTTCCTCCAGACGTGCCTCGATATTTTTGCCGAAAACCTTCAAATCGCAATGAATCTCTTGCACGGCTCGTTGAAGATTGAGTTCTAGCTCATAAAAGCGCTCATCACTGGCTTTTCCATCTTCATCTTCAACCGTCTGTAACAAAAGGTCTCCAATCACGGCCTCTAGGCCCGACTCGGCACAATCTTGATCCAGATGGAGCGGGAGACTGACTTCGTCGCCTAGATTTGGCGTGTGGTCCAAGCTGACACCAGGCATGGTATGGTTAACAGCTTCTCTAGGTGCCAAATAATCTGAAAAACTCCAATTATAGTCTATAAAAACAATCTGACCTTGCAACTACACAGAATACACCTAACTTAAACACACAGTTGAGACAAAATCACAGCCCTTTATACCTCACTCCAAACCCCCATCAGCTGTCCAACATGTCAGCCAATGGCGAGCCTTGGAATTCTGTCGCCATGGCAGCTGGAGGCCCCAGAGCCCCCGCTAACTCAGGTGCCACAGTCATCTATTTATCAACAGAGGCCATTATTCCAGTAGGCAATCACTCATAAGCCCCTGGCTCTCTTTTTTTAGAGCTCTTGTCCTTCACACCTTTCACTAGCTGAGAACAAAGTCTGCAGAGCAATGCTGAACAATGTGACCGCATGTACATAGCTGCAAGTCCAGGGCACAAACAGCTTATAAAAGTGTCTGAAAAACCTTAAATCTTAGTAACAGATGTACTACATCAGCAGGGTAGGGTTGCACCAACCGCTCGTAAGTTCTCACTTAAATTGAAATGTACACTCCACACTAGAGGCTTACTAACTATTAGACAGTTTGTAACTAACTCAATTTTTTCGGTTGCACAGTTTCTCAAGGCAGAGCGTAGTTAGTAGGTTGTAAACTCTCTGCGTAGTCGCATAAGGATGTTTTTACCCTCAATGATCCAATAGCAGCCTTCAAATATGTGAGCAGAAGTTGTGTTGAAATGCTGGGAGTTTCAGTTTATCCCTGATTCTAACTTCTACTACAGTAGATATATGGGTAACTATTACAGGTTTCAATTCTCACTATTAACTAGTTTCTTATTAGCATGCATATTACTAGGATATTGGCTGTTTATTAGTACTTATAAAGCACATATTAATGCCTTATTCTGCATGATCATATTCTCCATCCCTTAATCCTACCCAAAACCTAAACTTAACTACCTTACTAACCATTAATAAGCAATAATTAGGAGTTTATTGAGGCAAAAGCCATAGTTAATAGTGAATGTGTTACCTAAATATATTTCCATTAAAATACAATACTACTTAATGATGAATAACACATGCTAATAAGATTCAAACTGTATTTGAAATGAATAAGGATTGATATACATATAAAAAAACATAAGAAATTACATTTATTATGACTGATTTTATCAGATATGACGATATACACTACATTTTATAATAGAGAACATTATGTGAATAATGTGTGTAAATATCAACATCATCATATATAAGAATTGAGGTGCGTCAGGTAAAATGAGTTTATTGATGCAATTTAATCAATCTGCTGTTTTATTCAACCGTTACTCCTAGTCAGAGACGTCCATAAATATTTATATTTAGTTTATAACCTACACACAGGAGCTGCATAATTGAGAATCACAATTTTTTGTTTCAAATAGAGATCACGATTCTCCCACGATCCTGAACAGACAACTAAACAAAATAACACGTAATTTACTAGAGGTTCTGACAAAATGTTAATTGCTGCAGTCAATTTAAGAAATGTTTCATTCATATGAATTAAATATTTATAAAAATAAAAAAATATATAATAAATGAATGATTCAATGACTCACTCATAAAGACTTTCATTACTGGATGAATCAGCGTTTTTGAACAAACCTTTTGAGTGAATGATTCAATGACAAATACATTTTTTAACACTTGTCGCCACCTACTGGTGTAACAATGTAATTGATACAATCGTTATTTGAAGCGGCAAGTTACTTTTAAAAGGTGATCTGCTCTATTTTGTTCGCTATCGAAGACATCAATGTTTTATATCCGATCTATAAACTTTTATCCCAGCACTTCTGTGATAAATTGAATATTTGTAACAGAAATAATGATACTGTGTGGTTGAAAAGACTTTGTGAAGCAGTTTCATACCTATACATGATGACTGCAGTCTCTGGACCAGCGGCAGCGACAACGCAGATTTGAGGTTTAATAGACACAGGCGAATCGTTGTCATTTAGTAATAAGATCACGTGGATGTTTGAATTGAGATTGCGATCTTTTAACTATTCAGTGCAGCTCTAATGTACAACAGTGATAAATTCTCCCAAAACTACTGAGAACTCATACAATGGAGGTTTGTGGACCCCTTCACGCAGAGTGACTTACTAGTACAACACATTCAAACTTTACTTTTATCAGTACACACATTCTTTGGGAATCGAACCCATGACCTTGATATTGTTAGTGTTATACTTCACCAGTTGAGCTACAGGTTTTAAAGTCACAATGAAACAAAGTAGCAACAGATCTTTTTTGTATTGTGACACATCCATGAGCAATAAATTAACAAAAACAATGTAGGGCTGTCATAATTTGTTGATTGGATGAAGGCAGATCTGAATGAGCACTTCCAGTCGATTGTAAAAAAAATTAGGTGAAATTAAGTTTGCTTTATCATAGGAACTGAAACATTCTGCAACCTTTATGTGTACAGTGTAGACAGACTAATTTCTTGTTGCTGGACCCTTTGTCCTAACCAAGCATGATGCAATAAAATAAGAAAAAAAAACTTACAATAACATTGGGTTTTCTAAAAATGACCATTTTGATGAGATAATTGGAAGTTAGATAAAAAGCATCTGTATGATAATTTAAAGAAAAAACAATGCTGACATGGTAAATTTGTCACTACTGTACATTAAAGAAAAACCCGTTGTACAAGCACTACTGTCCTGTTTCACGTTTCAGATTTTTGGCCTTGATTTGATGCATCGCAGCAGGTGTATAACTAAAAAGTGCTTTAGCTATCATTGGGAAACTTTGAGTGGCCAAAACCACCTCTGAACTCGTTGACCCAGATGACAGATCATTCAATAGCATGACTGTGTCAGCATTTATTTGAGGCTCAGACAGCTATTTCAATCAGTCCAGTATCATTCAAGTAACTATGCCTGACCCTCAGGCGCTCTGCTGCGACTTACTGACAGCCAAGCAACTAAAAATATCTTGCATAGTTTAAAACAGAGCATCTAAATATACCTCTGCAATTTGTAAAGCAGCGCCCACAAAACAAGAATTTAGGCATGCACAGCCGGAAGGAACAGACATGCGGTATCACCTAGGGAAAGTTTTAAAAAGTCTGTTTTCCTTATAGGCACCCACGTATGAAATTAAAAACTACTTCTTCCTTCTTGGAAAGGGCAGTGAAAAGTACAGGTTGGCATTGTGTGGTGGATATCCAGAAATAGTCGGTGGGACTGTGGTAAGCAGCTAGCTGAATAGCACAAATTGCACAAAAAGAAAGTATTTAAAAAAGTATGTTCACTAGCACTGAACATGGCATCAGTGACGTCATGCCATTCTACAAATACTAGGTTAATATACATGAATTTTATTTTGCTCTTGACTTAAAGTTAACCAATACAATGGATGACGTGTCTTTACGTTGCAGAATTCATTTAAATACTCTCCTCCCATAGATTTGCATCCGAAAGGGAAACTTATAAATGCATATGCCTCAAAAATAACTGTGTACACGCCTTTTCATCTCTAGTGTCTTGACAATATCATGACAGTAGTATATAAAGTATTTATACTACGGGGCTGTTAAATTCGTGAATCTGAATGCTTAGAAACGTTCTAAGGCGTGCAATTATTTTCAGTGAAACGCAGATAAAGTAGTTCCAGGCAGGTTTTGACTGCATTACAGTT
This sequence comes from Rhinogobio ventralis, assembly GCA_039654625.1. Lineage (NCBI taxonomy): Eukaryota > Metazoa > Chordata > Actinopteri > Cypriniformes > Gobionidae > Rhinogobio > Rhinogobio ventralis. The sequence continues at coordinate 47,338,081 of CM077194.1, forward strand.
CCATATCACTTCACCAAATGATTTCAGTTAATTCAAAAGGTCCTTACAGCCGACAACAACAAAAGAACCAAAACCTACAACGGCACTGAACAAGCAAAGAAATATGACAAATTATTTTCATGTTTTTTGCCACAAAATTACATTTTATGATGTACAGAAAGTACATACTCTCTTTCTCCCACTCACACACACAGAGTACAGACACGTGTTGTCAGCGCTGCTCTGATGATTTTATCAGTAAAATAGTTTAGCAACTTAAAAGCTACATGACATTTCTCACTAGCAAGGGAATAACGCCACTGTTCTTGAAGCAAATAAACGTACAGTTTCACTATTAGTAGAGACGCTTCTGCCGAAACACCATTGAGAGACACACAGATTCAAGTCATTCACACACACTTAATCTCTCTCTCACTGTATTAATAACTGCATTAGTCTGCTATCAGTGGCTGAAGGCTCCGTTACTAGCTCTAAAATTCCGTTTTGGAACTCAAAATGGAGGCTTGAGATTAGATGCGTAAGAAATTAGTCCTACACACAAGACCGTTTTAAGGACAAAAATCTGACAAATGTCTTGAAATAAATCATCTGAACAATGTCTTGGGGTGTGGTAACGACAGTATAAGTGGAAAAATTGACTCTGGGCCGTTGAATTATTGAAAAATTACCATTATCACCTCGGGTGTGCATTATTTTTCTAATAATGCAACGGCCCATTGTTAATAATTCCTTACATAAACTAGTAATTAATAAAAAGTAGCTGAAATAACACAAAGACCGGCTAGTCCAGCTACATTAATGTTGAAAAGCCTAATAAAACTCATACAACTTTAAAAAAAGATTGTAAAAAAAAAAAAAACACTTTCACTAGGACAAAAGCTATTAAATTCAAGAAGAAATTTTGGTGGTCGTTTGGATTCTATTTCAGTCATGTCCTGCTGGATAACCCCCCACACACACCGGTATTGGTCCAAAATCCCCATCACATATTAATCGGCTGTGATTTTGTCAGCTTGATCAACATTTTTGCTGTCACACTGAAAACTTCAGTCGGTGTGGTTGGGACAGTTTTAGATGATTTTCCATATACCGCTCCTTTTGGTTTTCACATCAAGTCTCCCCAAACCCTGCATCAGTGCTAAAAAGTTTGACCTACATCTGTTCCTGTTCCTCAAATCACCATTAAGGAAATTACTTTAAAGGCAACAGAGAAGCAAAGGGGAAACAATATCCATTTTACGACCACCCAAATGCATCTGTTACGATCAACTTCAACAGTGCTAGACATTTGTCTGTCATCGCAGTTGTCATTGTTTTCGTAATAAAGCTCACAGAATGTGCACAGCGGCTCAGGTGAATGTTTGCTAGTACACAACACAGCAATTACATTCTACTCCTCAAATCCTACTCATATTTACCTCTGTACCAGACTGTCGTCTAGAAGTTTGCCTTCAAATCATGATCCCTGCTGTCTGTGTTTTCCCTCAAGGCTTTCTCTTTCTTCTCTGTGGCATTCACACAGAGACATTAATCCCTCATTTGTGCAGAAAATCCTCACCAACCTGCTAATGAACCGTCAGTACTTATCCTTTAACGAGATTACCACACTGCCCCACATGCGTTAGAGATGCAAAGGGAATTACCAGCAAAATAACGTCTACTTATTTACTTGTTCCTATGTATTACAAATATTTTACCTTCAATTAAATCACATAGGAACATCTTTTCCTCCCTTGTGAAAAAGTGTGCTTGTAGTGTACTTCAAATCTTAAAAGTATATTTTAAAAATCTTTAGACATTCTACTAACTATAAAGTAACTTTGCAACTACTGTGCAACTAACTCAATTTGCAACTACATGTCAACTAAGTCTCATTAGTCCCACTGAAGTGCCTTGAAACGCGCAGCTTTACTCAATGTGTCGACGTAGTTTCCAGTGAAAAAGGAAGAGAGGGCGGGACATATCAAACAGCTCCTCCCCCTTTTTAAAATAGCCAATAGAGTTTAGTTTACATCACAGCCCAGCCAGAGCAGTTGAGCTCGGTAAAGCTGCAGTTTCCTCCTAATCTCTAACCGTTTCTCCTCCTGATCTCCTCCATATCGCTTTACAATATCATTCTGTGCAGAATTCAAACGGGAATACGATACGTTTTTTTGATCCTACCTAAGTGGGTCAAAAACACAATTCAGCTAAATGCATTTAAATAATGATCAATTTTAATACGCATTTAAGTGTACGAAAACAAGTTATTATATAACATTAAGTGTATTATTTTGAATTATATTATTTCCATAATCCACAAAACTTCTTTTAAAAGTAGCCTAAAGTTTACTTATTCACAAGGGCTATTATCCTTAATTCTTTACAAATTTGCAGATGTCAGCCCTTTAAGTGTTTTTTACACTCTGGACTCTTAAACAGTGCTGTATTAGCTATTAAGGGAAACCAAGGATGATTGTAACTCACAAAGGCTACACACACACACACACACACACACACACACACAGAGCAAATTTTCGAGAGTTCCAAATGCGAGACCGAATCAGTCACTCCCAAAATTGCTATGATGTCAATCAAACGTTTTGGCATGTTGCAGCAGAAACACGAATGAGAACAGTTTAACTTGTTTGGTGTCTGTGATTTGTGACCAAAGTTATCTTAGTGATTGGAGACGTATTGTGTCAGACAATTTAAAGTAAACCACTGTTGACCGAGGCGCTGTGTTTTGTTCATGCTCATAAAAGATTCTGCTTGTAAAGAGCGTGCTCCTCTTTCAGTGTTGCCATGTCTGCTTTTTATAAGCTTAGTTTTTCCATAAAGACGCTTATTTATGGGCAGTCATGTTGTTTAATGCTTATTTAAAGAATACAGTCCCGTATTAGGTCTTATTTTTGTGAGGCAAGTTGCTTGTTTTGGCCTTATTTTTCTAGAGAGATCTGGCAACACTGGTCTCCCCGGACAGTAATGAGACCACAGGGCTGATAGACAGATGAGTGATATGATATGAGTTCAGACACATACACTAAAAGAAAGTAGTGACCCAAAACAAAGACCCAGCAAGGATGGATTCATTTGATAAAAAACTACCAGTAAAAAGTTTGGAAACATTAAGGTTTTTTAATGTTTTTGAAAGTAGTCTCTTAATCTCACCAAGGCTGCATTTATTTGATCAAAAATACAGCAAAAACTGTATTATTGTGAAATATTTTTACAATTTAAAAGAAATTTTTTCTATTTGAAATTCTATATTTAAAAATATAATTTATTCCTGTGATCAAAGCTGAATATTGTAAATCTTCAGTGTCACATGATCCTTCAGAAATCATTCTAATATGATGATTTGCTGCTCAAGAAACATTTATCATTATAATAATGTTGAAAACAGTTGTGTACAATTTTTTTTCAGGATTATTTAATGAATCGAATGTTCAAAAGAACAGCATTTATCTGAAATACAAAGCTTTTGCAACATTATAAATCAATTTAATGCATCCTTGCTGAATAAATGTATCAATTCATTTTGTATTAATGTTTTTTTTTTTTTATTAAAGTTCTTTCCCAAAAAAAAACAAAAAAACGTATACATACGTAATATATATCGAGAACATAAATAAGGTCATTTTTGAATTATGATTTTATGCCGACTTTAATCTGTGAAAAGTGTGCATGACATTCACAGGTCATTGTAGGGTTTCTTTCCCACGAACAGAGGAAACAAAGTCTTTGGTCCTAGAGGCACTTCCTTTCTGAAGCTTTTGTGAATTGTTTACACTTGTCAACTGTTTCATTAGTGAGTGATGAGACAATTTAAAGTGTCAGATTTACACTGAGACAGTGCAGTTCAGAGGTGAGTGTGTCTCTTTTAGGGAACATTACACTGGAAATACACTGTATGTGAGCACAGTAAAGCACTGTTACTCATTTAACATGCAAAGGTGACGTTTACGTGATGTCCATAAAGGCAGAGCAGCAAAAAAAAGATTGGATTATTTGTAAGGGTCAGAGAGAAGATGGAAAATAATATTAAAATACGGACTAATATAAAAGGTGGACTTCAGGGCAAATGGTGAGTATAGGCTTTATCTGCATGCAAATACGGTTTTGTTTTATGTTAAATACCTTAAAAGAGGATCCAGATGAGAGACTTGAGCTGGTGACTTTGAACGGTGTCGCTCTTAAACCAAGAGTCAGCTCTGAGAGAACAAGGGAAAACAGCAAAATGAGAACAGTGAAGACAGTTGCAAGATTTAGATGAGACTGAGCTTCTTAAGAACATCTAATGATGGTGTACGGTTTGAAAACATCATGCCACCCTAAGAAATATTTACACAGCACTGTTTAGATGTTAAATAGAGCTTCGGTCAGAGAGGATGGAGGGTGAAGTGGAGCCTTTAGTCTGTTATGTAAGCTGCCACAATGGCACCACATAGGGCTCATAAATTAGCATGGTCACATTACTGCTAATGTAAACACTGCTCAGCGCCCTCTGCGTTCTCTGGCTATGTTCGGCAAGGGATACAAGCGCTCTGCTTGCTGCATTACTGCCTAACATTGTTTCTACTTTAAATATCTTTTAGGATTTTTTACATTTTATTTAATTTAAGCTAGTTTCAAAGGGAAAAAAACTATTTTCATTTAGTTTAACTTGATGTACTAAAATAACTACGACCATATCCTATCGTACCACCATAGCGGTAGGGTTGGATATCGTTTGAATTTTAACTTTTTTAACTTTTGCCTATAGTTTAAAAAAATACCATACCAAAAAGAAAAAAGCCTAACTAATATAAATGTCAAGCATTATTAAAGACAAGTAAACATTTTCTTGTATTCAGGTACAGAAACTGTAATCAAATTTAAAACAGCACCACTTTATTAATAAAATATAGTCTACACATTACAAATATTGTTACAAAAGTTATTCTGTCTAGAACAGCGAGTGAATTTTCTCGTCTTTTGTTGTTTAATTCGGCATCAGGAAAATCTGCAGTCTCTTTAAGAGCTGCACGGATCCCGTAGGCTACTGACATGCGTTTTCATCTTTTCTTTTCAACTGTCTTAAGACATAACCGAATGCGTTTACGAGAATATTTTGACATTTTTGTGTGTACGTGTCTGTTCATGTGCTGTGCAAAAAGACGAGGAAGAGAACTCAGTTCATTATCGCACATTATTCATTCACTATGAGAAGCCGTTCTGTGCGAACGTGTGTGTGTGTGTGTGCAGCGCGTGCGTGTCTGCAGCACAGAAAACAGTGTGCGCGTCTGCAGCACTCGAATGGTTTTAAACGTTTCTGAATGGTTAGTTGATGAATTTATGTAGCTGATGTGGAGTTAACGATCTCCAAGTCATTGATTAGCATATTCTGTCATGATAATCTATAAATCGCTGGTGTGGGAGCTCGTGTAAGATGCACAGAGCCAGAGAATATCTGCTGCATGAACAGGTGTAGTTTAGTTTAATTACGGTTATAACTTATGTTGTCATCTTGCTTTTATGACATGCTATTGCATTTGTGTTACGCAATAAATGTGAAAGACGGATGCGACAGCTTGAGCGACTCCCAAATGTACTCGACTACAACAACTCTTCCTCTTCTCAACATGGCCTTTGTTGCGTGTTCAGGGGGCGGGGTTTATGTAAATTTTAGGGTTAGTGATGTCACTAACATCACTAGCTTGTTGTAGTCCCTACCAGCCCGTTTATTGTAGTCCGGTCTCCCTTTGCTTTGATCTTTGAGCGTCATAACTTTGCAGATGTTGTTTATGCTCAAACAGCAACATTACACACTAACTAAAGAATTAGAAATTAATATGTGCTTTATAAGTACTAATAAACAGCCAATATCCTAGTAATATGCATGCTAATAAGCAACTAGTTAATAGTAAGAATTGGACACTAAACTAAAGAGTTACCAAAAAATGGTACTAAAAAATAACACTGGTAGTGTCCAATCATCCATCTTATGAAAGGAAATGTCTGAATTTGTATCCAATTTTGTGTGATATCAAAAAAATATTATGCCAAGAAAGGGATAGTGTTTGAAAGTTGTGATTGATATCACATGAAATTACACAATTACACATACTACACATTTTGACAAATGCAGGTCATCTGGGTATTTCATGGATACTAAATTACAGAGTTCCCGGCCATTTTAACCAATGAATTTCCATGACTTGAAGTTTGGGGTCAGTAAGATCAGTTTCCACAAAAATATTAAATCAGTTTTCAACGATGATGATAATATACGTTTCTTGAGCAGCAAAGCAGCATATTAGACTGATTTCTGAAGGATCATGTGACTGGAATAATGATGCTGAAAATTCAGCTTTGCATCAAATAAATGCAGCCTTTGTGAGAATGAGACTTCTTTATAAAAAAATGTTTGGGTCGTACCAAACCCAAATTTTTGAATGCTAGTGTATGCACAATACGTATGTTTAAAAGTCTCTAAATGTCTTGATTGGTTTTCTCCAATCTAATAAAGTAAACTGTGTTGATACTGTTCATTGAAACCTTCATGTTTTATCCCAAGAGATCTGGTTTACGTCAATAAATTCCCAATAAAAACCTCTTTGGACAAGAACCCACCTCTGATGAAATCAAAGAGTGGACATTGTTCTTAAATAAAAGCCGTCTGCTCGGTTTACGGTGACTTTCATCAGTTAGCGAACGATTACACAATATGTCAGTTTCTTTATGTGGTTCAGTGAGACGGTAAACACTCTTTTACTGCAGGTCTATAGCATTAAATATCCTCAGGCTTTCACTGCCTGCGAGACCTTTCAGAGGCAAGGATGAGCAAAGCAATTCCAAATAAGGAAGATCTGACAGAGCTGTGGCACTATGACAAATAAGGTCTGTTGATGATACTGAGAAGAGGCAGACAGAGAGAGATATGATAAAATGAGAAGAATAGTCGTGTTTATGCATCAGGCAGGCGAAAGAGGGTGAACTGCAATGTGAATTATGATTATATGACAGGGGTCCTTAGGCACACATGACAGCAAACCAACATATAACAGTTATTTTATATCATTGTGATGGTATATATGGCATAACTATGCATGGTATACAGTACCGTTCAAAAGTTTGGAAACATTACTATTTTTAATGTTTTTTAAATAAGTCTCTTCTGCTCATGAAGCCTGCATTTATTTGATCAAGAATACAGAAAAAATATATGAAGTATTATTACAATTTAAAATAATGGATTTCTATTTTAATATACTTTAAAATGTAATTTATTCCTGTGATCAAAGCTGAATTTTCAGCATCATTACTCCAGCCTTCAGTGTCACATGATCCTTCAGAAATCATTCTAATATGATGATTTATTATCATTGTTGGAAACATTGTTGCTGCTTAATATTTTTTTATAACCTGTGATACTTTTTTGAGGATTATTTGATGAATAAGAAGTTTACAAAAAGAACAGCATTTATTTAAAATAGAAATCTTTTCTAACAATATACACTACCGTTCAAAAGTTTGGGGTCAGTATTTTTTCTTTTTCTTTTTTTAAAAAGAAATTAATACTTTTATTCAGCAATGATGTGTTAAATTGATTTAAAAAAGTGATAGTAAAGACTTGTATTGTTAGAAAAGATTTCTATTTTGAATAAATGCTGTCCTTTTTCTAAACTTCTTATTCATCAAAGAATCCTCAAAAAAGTATCACAGATTCCCAAAAAATATTAAGCAGCACAACTGTTTCCAACATTAAATTATATTTTCAAGTTTTTTTTTAAATAGAAATCCATTATTTTGAACTGTAATAATATGTCACAATAGTACAGTTTTTTCTGTATTTTTGATCAAATAAATGCAGCCTTGGTGAACATAAGAGACTTCTTTCAAAAACATTAAAAATAGTAATGTTTCCAAACTTTTGACCGGAGAGAACAAAACCGTCACTTCCTGACAAACTGGTGCACAATATCACTAGGAAAAATGGAAGTTGCTGCAATAGGAGAAGTACTGTGGGTATTTTTTCGTATATAATAAATGACTTGCTCCTCAGAATGCACAGATGAAACGCAATAAACGCAGTTATGTCATCTTGCTTTCTGAGGCAGATGCTGCTGTTTGGAAACGCAGTTGTGTAAGACAGTTCTGAGAGATAATTACACCGCACCACTTTGACGACAGACTTTGGCTCATTTCAGAACGACCAAAACAACATTTCAGATGCTGTGCAATGACATCAGTCCACTGGTTAATCCAGTTATGCAAAGTCACATGACTTTTTAGATGCACATCTAAGAATTTATTTGGTAAATGTGGTTCCATCATAGTTTATGCTCATCGGATAAAAAAAATTACACATGTGCATTTTTAGAATTTATGCACATCTTGGCGTTTCAATCCAGAGTTTTTTTATGCAATATCCCAAAATTTGCATTAAGATAGGTGGATGCAAACCTATAGTCCGTTCGTGTTAGTTAACACACTTACTAATGTTAACAAAGTGACCTTATTGTAAAGTGTTTACCAGTTCATAAATTGGGAAATGGCTGCAAAACATCCAAGTGTTTGGAAGTCGAGAGCGTGCACTGCTGGCTCAATTGACAAGAAGTGGAAGTTAAACCATTCTAGGCAGTACTTAGAAAAGGTCAAATCTTCAAATTCACAGTATCATCAAGGACACTTCAGAAAAAATAACAGTTCAGAACACTACTGTTGCAACATGGAAAATACTTTGCTCAGATGACACGAAGAAGCTTTAAATTAATGGTCTAATCTTCATATAAAAATAACTGTATGGCTTAAAAGCCGCTAGTCACCATTCCCCTTCATTTAATGTAAACGAACAGCCTGAACACTTTGTGAAACACCTTATTTCAACGGTCCACTGTAGACATTCTACTAACTAAGTAACTTTGCAACTACATGTCAACTAACTCTCATTATTAGTAGACTGTCTGCTTAATGTACAGTCAAACCAAAAATGATTCAGACACCAGATATAATTTTTTACTAGTGTGTGCAGAACAGTATAGTTAAATTTAAGTGAGGATAGGTAAATAAAGTAAACTGTGACATATTGTACCCAAAAATTCTTCATACAGTGACTTTTTTTTTTTTGACCTGACCATGTTTTGCTTCAGTTTTTTTTCTTTAATTGCCAACACGACCTTTGACACCACAGACTGAACAAAATGAAGCATTGCTTGGTCATTGGTTGACCTAAACTGGTATTATCTGATTGTGTAGTTAAATTTAACAGCTGATTGGTTGATTGTAATCCATTACATCCCTTTCTATCAAAGTTATCTGACATCATCAAGATGAATTTCTTCTGACAGTTTAACTCTGAGTTCTTGTCATATTTTATTACCATTTTCTATAGCGAATAAACTGATAATGTGAGAATGTTGAAAGGTGTCTGAATAAATTTTAGTTTGACTGTATATGCTTTATTTTGATGCTCCCCAACAGACATTATACTGTCTATAAGTAAGTTTGCATGTACATGTCAACTTATTCTACTAACCCAAACCCTAACCTAACAGTCTACTAATACTCTCATGAGAGATAGTTGACATGTAGTTGCAAACTTACTTATAGTTAGTAGAATGTCTAAAGTGGACCATCGAAATAAAGTGTAACCAAATGTTATGTTCTACAGAAAAATAAAAGCAAGGGTTTCAAATGATATGAGGGTGCATAGTACATGATAATTTAAATTTTTTGGCGAACTATCCCTTTAACTATACTCATAAGTACACTAAAGTGACATCCAAGTGAAATGGGTGAAATCCACTCCCTCTTAAAGGAAAGTTTCCACAAAATAGATTATTTTAAAGTTTATATGCAAAGCCACTAAATAGCCTTACTCATTCATTACTTGAATCATGGAGAAGGAATGCATCGAACTATTTCATTTTAGGGTGAAATTTCCAACATGGCTGCCAAACTGAGAATATGCACGGCTTGCACTCCAGTTCGTTCCATCAGCCCGCTCGCCATTCCTCATAAAAACATCTGTGAAACGCATAGTACTGTTGCTTTCCAAATAACCTGGATCGCTACTAGCTTTTCATTTTCCAGCTTTCTAGGCCTGTGATCCAACCACTCTAGACAAAAATCCAGAATTCATAAGGAATTCTTTTAGAATCATCATTTGAAACCAATCCTAATGAAGCATAATATAAAATGCCACACAGAATTCCAACACAAAACTAATAATCTAGATCTTTCAGAGCAATAGACAAAATGTACCAAAAATGTATTTGCTTTAACTCTCCATTATCAATAGGCTATTGAACACAAGAGATTACACAATAACCAATAGGGTTCAAAAACACCTGTAGGAATGTAGGAAATAGGACCTTCATTTCTTAGGACTAGGATTCTTTAAGACTGATTGTATGGTTAAAATAAATCTAATAGGATGGTCTGTTTTGGATATTTTACACATCTTTTGTATGTCTTGACAAAGGAGATCAACCGATTGAAACGATGAAAACAATGATCTGAAGATGTAATTTTTATTAGATTCTAGGGTTGTCAAACCAGTACCAGTCAGTACAAAAAAAATATATATATATGGTACCAGGCTGATAGGCGTTGCTTTCAAACACTCTTGTTCGTGTTTAAGCACTCTATGAGCGTCAAAGGTTTGTATTTAAAGCCGTTGAGCATTGTAGCCAATTACAATCCTATCTGTTGAGCACATGAACACAATTGCCAATCAGAGGTGCAAAAAAAGGGGGCACATCACAAGTTTTTTGTTCTTTGGATCCTTTCATTATAAAGGATAAACTTGTGTAAACTATGTAAATAAGAGATTAATTGTACAATTAAGACAGTTTTTTTTTTTCATTCTAACGGGAGTTTGTGTGAAATTCTGTGATTTTACGCTTTAGATTTAGATTTCTGTTTATAACCCATTCACAATTTGAATACAATTTTAGTTTTTCATGCTGCTCTGTACAAATCCGTATTTCAATGCATGATTGAATTGGAAACTGCAACGATTGACGGTAATAACCAATGAATAAGACAAAACGGGACATTTGGTATTGGTACCGACTACTAAAATTTTTAGATTATGAGACATAAACTTCATTGTGTATTGCAAAATTTGGCACTGCTGATTTCAGAACCTCACTCAACTCAAATCAAAAGATAACAACTACTAAAGGAAAGTTTAGTCACTGCTAAGAGAAAAATTTAGTAATTGGCGACACTTTTCTAGTGTTAAGCCACCTAAACATTAATTTGAGGGGGAAAACATGGTGGGTCTAAATATTTTATCAGGGGTGCCATTTCAGTGAGAGAATGTATATGATAGAATATGATTTTATGAGCGAAACAATAACCTGTGGTGTTAGCCGCAAATGTACACAGTTAAATAATTCAATTGAGATATAATAGAATACATTTATTTATGTGTACACATTACAGTTTGTCGCCTGTAAGATTTTTGCTTTTGAAAAGTCTCTTCTGCTCACCAAGGCTGCATTTATTTGATCAAAAATACATTACAAACAGTAATATTGTGAAATATTACAATTTAAAATAACTCTTTGAATGTAATTTATTTCTGTGATTAAAGCTGAATTTTCAGCATCATTACTCCAGTCTTCAGTGTCACATGATCCTTCAGAAATCATTCTAATATGATGATTTGCTGCTCAAGAAACAGTTGAAACTGTTGAAAACAGTTGTGCTGCTACATATTTATTTTGGAAAACATGATACATTTTATTTTTCAGGATTATGATTAATATAAAGTTAAAAAACAGTGTTTTACTTGAAACAGAAATATTTTGTAACATTATAAATGTCTTTACTGGTCACTTTTGATCAAAATGAATGCATCCTTGCAAAAAAAAAAAAAAAAAAAAAAAAAAAGCATCTCTTTCCAAAAAAAATATATATATATCTAAGTGACTCCAAACTTTTGAACGGTAGTATATATTTTTAAATGATATGCACATTTATATATTAACCCAACAGGTTGGGAAGAGAAAATTGATTCCAATTCAGGAATCGGATACTTGTTTTAGTGCAAGAAGATGCAAAAGAGAACTCAATTCAGTACTCGCGGGCTGTTTTCTGTGCTGGGCACATCCAGCATGCACACAGAAAGCCACTTCTCATATTGTCTGCAAATACTGAAATGGAGTTCTCTATTTCATCTTCTTGCGCTTAAACGGACAAATACACAAAAGATATCTTTGTAAACACAGTCGGTTATGTCTTAGGTGAACGTAAACAGTTGAGAAAGAAAACGCATGTGTAAAAAGAAAACTATGCAGTGTTATTTTACATTTGATTTCAATTTCTGAACTTCATTCAGTGCTAATTTGCTTATTTGTTCTTATTGTATTACTGACTTGTCTTTAATGTTTGAAAGACACAGAATAAATAAGTTTGATATCTAAATGTTTGACTTGCAGAATCGCTAAATTTCAAAATGATACCCAACCCTATATATAATACAAAACACAATGTATTAGGGCTGGGTATTGACACAAATTTTACGATGCGATTCAATTTCCATTCACAAGATTTCGATTCGATTCAGATTTCGATTCGATTCAATATCGATTATTGTGGATATATATCAGATACAGTGCATAGCAAATTTTCTTAAGGGAAAAAAAAATGCTGTAAACTATACACGCGTGTCAGTTGGTACTACATTACTGTAATATTGAATGTTAAAATTAACTGATTTAAATGTAAATCAATTACACTCAATGATGTTTTTTTATAATAATAAAGTTATAATACTAACTTTACAATTACATGATCATATTTCTCATATTTCTGTTTTTTAAATATAAACATTTAAATGGTGGCAGTCATAAAGACTGATTTATTCAAACATGCATTAATATTGAAGAACATTAAAAATTATAATGAATATGTAATGTGGTGCATACATTTATCAAAATGCTCATCTCTAGGGTTCATTTTTCTAGCTGACTAACGAGTTTATGGACACAGTTTTCTGAGGTAAATGTGACATTATGTGACACTGTTTACAAGCTGTTTTATTAACATCTTTCCACGGTTTAAACACTGATTGGGCGATTACATGATACCGATTTTGGAAAGTTGTAATGTATCTTTTAACATACCTTTAGACGTTCATGTTTATTTTGCGCTGTAACTGGTATTAAAGCGGAGAAGATAATCAGTTCATGTGAGCTGTGTGCTGCCGCTTCTCTTGAACTAATGCGCTACTGCAATCTGTCACACCACATTAAACAGCGCCAACGCGGTATTTATTTTTTGTTCATTTCGTAATAAAATGGATGTCATTTGAAATCTGAGACTTCATATCAAAAGTAACAAAGCACAAAGATTAGAGGCGCGTTAGAATGATCCGTTCATTCATCAACTGAAAACAGGACTAATCGATTCTTGGGATTTAAGAATCGATATCAGTTCGTAAAAATGAGAATCGATTAAAATCGAGAAATCAATATATTTTATCCAGCCCTACAATGTATACATTTTTACAAGTTGATTCAAACCCATCAATTCACCCAATAATTGTTTTGGACTCAATTATCATGATTGTGTACATTTGTGTTTGTTTTCCGAATAGCATTCGATCAGTTGTTCAGAGAGTATCATCATTTGCTTACCTGTTCTCTTTGGAGCAGTGGATGTGATGAGTCGCGGGGTCATGTTTGCAGCCATAGAGGACGATGACAATGAAGAATGTGAAGTTGGGTTTCGTCCCTCTTTGATCTCAATGCTAAGGAAGGTCTTCATGTTGGACTCGGGTTCACCCCAGGTATCGTGGGTCCCTGAAGACGCTTCTCCCTCAGGAGTCTGCACTTCTTCTGATCTGCTACATGCACGCCTGACATTTTCAGAGCCACCGTGTGAGCCGCCCACTGCGGCGTGTGATTGGTTGGACAAAAGCTTGGGCTGGGCTAGCATGTTCTCAGTGGCATTCCTCTCTTTCTCTGGGATGGAGGAAGAGCAGGACAGTGTGTCCCGAGACCTCTCTGCAGACACTGTGTTTGTAAAATGAGAAGAACTGTGGCCGCTTCTAGGTACATTCGTAACAGGTTCGGCGAACTTGCGCATCCTGTCACGAACAGAGTTTGCACGAATGAAGGGCCCAGAGTATGAGGCTTTGTTTTTAAAATCTGGAAAGAAATAACAAAAATTAGGTCCCACTTTGTATTAAGTGTCTTTAACCACTATGTACTAACAATTAATAATTTGATAATGCACTGTGTACATGTTTTTACATTGCACTTCTGTATTTAAAAATACCTGCATGTAATTTATTTCGGTTGACCGTTCCTTTACCCCTTAACCAACCCTTAAACCAACCCATACCACCAAACCTGTTCCTAACTGTACCCATATCCACCTCAAAAGCCGCACAAGTGTTTTGCAATACATCAACACAATAAGTACATTGTACCTAAGAATCATTGTTTGGTCACACTTTAGATTAGGGTCCAATTCTCACTATTAACTACGACTTTTGTCTCAAACTCCCAATTACTGCTTATTAATAGTCAGTAAACTAGTTAAGTTTAGGTATTGGGTAGGACTAAGGGACGTAAAATATGGTCAGAGCTCAGATCATATTAGTCTTGAAAGAATTTGATGTGAAATGTTAATTATTAAATCTCTGACATTTGATTGTAGACTTTAGCATCTTGGCAAATCAAGACTCTAGAGGGGTCACATGTGACAATTTCCCTGGTAGAAGCAAGAAAGTTAGAGAATTAAAGGGCTAGTTCAACCAAAAATGAAAATTCTGTCATAAATTACATCAACCCATAAGCCTGGCTTTCTTTGAAACACAAATTAAGATATTTTAAATGCAACCAGAGAGATTTCTGTCCCTCCATTGAACATCCATGCAACCAAAACTTGACGTTGTATATAAAGCTCTTTATAAACTTGTTGACACGTCAAGTTTTGGTTGCATGGAATATGATGAACAGATTTAATTTAGGCTGTTTGTCATATAAACACTGATCAACGCACTCAAAAATTTTCATTTTAGGTTAACTATCCCTTTAATCAGAAGTCTTCACTTGCCATCCATTTAATTTCATTGTGCCTAGAATAAACAATTGTGATTCTAAGGATATTAATTCCATCTCATTTGGGATTTTTCATCCCTACGGGTCATGCAGGATGTTTTGGTTTCTTCAGAAGGGGGGAGGAGACAGGAAAGACTGATTAAAGCATTACACCGGACTGGGCCCCTAAGACTGTGAATGTAGTAATGGCCCTATTAGGTCACAAGGAAGAGTAAAGATCTTGGGATACGGCCCACTGACTGTGAGAGGATGACATCTCGATACTTTAAACAAAAGCAGAAGGACATCAACTTGGCCATACTTGCTGCTGAGCAACTATACTGCCAGGTATGCAATATATGCAAGTTGGATTTGAACAGAGAAAGATAAGTAATTCTAGGACACAGGCTAAATCTATTATTAGATAACCTTCAGCTGTAGTGTATGTTTATGTGGGCATGCAGAACTGCTCACCTGTATCCTTGCCGTTAGAAAGAGAAGTCAAAAGAGCGTCTCCACCTGATGTAACCTGAGGAAAATTAATTCAAAATCAACTTCTCATAGCATGACATGAAACATGGGATACATTAATAATCAGAAATGTTTCTTGAGCAGCAAATCAGCATATTAGAATGATTTTTGAAGGATCATGTGACACTGAAGACATTGAAGAAAATTCATCTTTGCGTCACAAGAATAAATGACAATTTATAATATATTCAAATAGAAAATTATTTGAAATTGTAATAATTTTTCACAATATTAATGTTTATACTGTATTTGTAATCAAATAAATGCAGCCTTGAGAGAGACTTTTTTTTTTTAAATTTAATAAATAAAAAAAATTGGACCAACCCCAAACTTTTGAACAGTAGTGTATTTACACTATATTTTAAGACTTGTAACATTGCTACAGTATATGGCTGCTAAAGTGGTAATAAGCATATTATTCTATCAATTTAGATTCTGGTCTCTAGATATGGCTTATATCAATGCAAGAATGAGAGATTATTTTTGCTTGTTTTATTATAAGATAGGCCAGAACTGTAATAGCACACACTCTTCAAAAAGCAACAGAATTTGAGGCATCATGTCTGTTGCACATGAATGCTAAAAATCCAGTAACCCTAAATATGAGCAATAGTAATAGTGATGCTTAGTGATTCTCTCTCAATCACATCTGAATGTGATGACACTGTTATGAGGAAGGTCTGGATGGATTACACTAACTGGACTATACTGTAAAAAATATTCTTGAAATTTAAGTTCTAAATTACACAGATTACTGGAGTTTTTCAGTTTTTTTTACTTCAAAACTTCATGTTTATTTCAATGTGTTTCAACCATTTATTTGTATTTTTTATTAAATGTACTAGCAATTTCAGTTAAACTATTTTAAGGTGTCATTGTTACAGTGTAATTAAACATTTAAGTACAGATTAATAATAATTAACTACATGGATTTATTATAGGGTTATGGTTAGGATTGGGGTGTTTTAGGTTAGTTGCATGTAATTATGCACAATTTATAGTAATTACTATAGTAACTACATACGTAACAAAGACACAAATAAAGTGTAACCGAACATTGGTGTAGTAATATTAAGTAACTACATGTACTTAATATAGGATTAGGTTTAGGGTTAATTGCATGCAATTATGCATAATTTATAGTTATTACTATAATAACTACATGTAACATATGTAACACTGAAATTGTACAATAAAGTATTATTATTTTAAGGTGTCTGTGTTACAAAGTAATTATACATTTGAGGACTGAGTAATTGATTACATGTACTTACTATAGGGTTAGGATTAGGGTTTGGTTTAGTTGCAAGTAATTATGCATCCTTTATAGTTATTACTATTGTAACAACATGTAACAAGGACACTGTAAAATAAAGTGTTACCCAATTGTTTTCAATGTACAGGAGGACAGAAGATAAAACAGGACAATCTCAAACAAAGACAAATAGTACCTCCTGGTGGATCTAACAGAGCAAGAGTTCCCATCAGACACCCTTCACTTCCGCTTACCTTCTGTCCAGAGATGTCTTCAGGTCTTTTACTGCTCATATTCAGTGTGAATTCTTGTGAACTTGTGCTCCTAAAGGGAGTCATCTCCGTGTCATTGTCAAGTTTCTTCAGCTCTCGATCCTCTGAATTCACGCCAGACAAAGATGCAGCCGCTCTCACTTCCTCCCCAGCTGGGCCTGACAGTGATCTTTGGTCCCTCAGATGATCTTCGGCAGTAGACAGGGATTCATGACTGCGGTCCGAAGCGCTGGAGTTCAGCCTCGTTCTCTGATGAGAGCTGTGGCTGTCACTTGACTCTCCGGAGTCCGAACGCTCCCGGTACGAAGGAATGACTTCTGATGAGGGCGAGCCATGAATTCTTTGGGTCAGAGGGCAAGAGACTTTCTCTCTGACCAAAGGATCTAGTACTAAAACCATGTCAGGGTTCGAGCCTACAGCAGAAGAGACAGATGCATAACTGTAAGTGCACTATTACAGGATCTTTGAGGTTAGAATAAGGGTGATTTCACAATTGAGTCTTCTTTGAAATACCAACCTCAGAGTAGTTTAAGTGGACTAAAAAGAAAAAGTAACCCACACCATCCCTGACCTTCAAAGTGGACTCAACCTCAATTTAGTCCACTTCAGCTGTGACTAGAGCTGCGTCCCAATTCAGAGGCTGCATCCTTCAAAGGCCGCATTCGAAGACCGATTGCATCACAGTGGTGCGACGAAGGCTGTCCCAATTCAAAAGATACTTCAAATGCGTCCATTTCTCAGGCAATGAAGGATAAAACAGATGGATCCTTCGAGGCCCTAGCCTATCCCAGAATTCAAGCAACAAGAACCTTCATAGGCTAGACCGTCCCATTTAACAATGCTTGGTCCGACTTCGAAGGATGCGCCCTCTGAATTGGGACACAGCTTAGGTCTCAGTCTCAGCTCGCTTTCCATTCACATCATTGATTTTATAACCTGGACCACCACACAGTCATAGCAAATATGATATTGATTTATTAAAGTGAATTGGTGAAGTAAACCTTTGGACTACCGTTCAAAATTTTGGGATCAGTAAGACTTTTCTTTGTAAGAAATTTATACTTTTATTCAGCAAACATGCATGAAATTAAACAACAGTAATAAAGCCATTTAAAATGTTACAAAAGATGTCCATTTCAAATAAATGTTGTTCTTTTGAACTTGCTATTCATCAAAGAATCCTGAAAAAAAGTCATATCACAGTTTCCACAAAAATTGAGGCAGCACGACTGTTTTCAACATTGATAATAAGAACTATTTCTTGAGCAGCAAATCATCATATGTGACCCTTGACCACAAAACCAGTCATAAGGGTCATTTTGTTGAAATTGAGATTTATACATCATCCGAATACATAAGCTTTCTATTGATGTATGGTTTGTTAGGATAGGACAATATTTGGCTGAAATACAACTATTTGAAAATCTGGAATCTGAGGGTGCAAAAAAAAAAAATCTAAATATTGAGAAAATCGGCTTTAAAGTTGTCCAAATGTCCTTAGCAATGCATATTACTACTACTAATCATTTTTTATATAGTTACGGTAGGAAATTTACAAAATATCTTCATGGAACATTAATATCCTAATGATTTTTGGCATAACAGAAAAATGTATAATTTTGACCCATACAATGTATTGTTGACTATTGCCACAAATATACCCGTGCGACCTGTATTTTTGTGGAGCGCGCTTACTGCATGACATACAGGTGCCGGCGCGATCACTTGTCATTTTTGGTCGTACAAATAAGAGTAATGCAAACTGTAAAGGGTCTACCTTTATTTCTGTAAACTCACAATAACAACAAAAGGTTGTGCTTTTGTAAAGTAAAGAAAACAAACAGGATGTGCTTTCTGCCGTCTCAGTGAACTCGAGCATGTAACAAAAATGAACCAAAACTATGGTCGCCTCACAGACATGAGGAATATATCTATAGAAAGCTTGAAATGTCAAGCGAATGTCAACCAATTCAAGTGGAAAACAAATATTCTCAGATTATGTCATTAGTATGAAGCGTGCATATAAGCACTGCTGAGATGACGAGTCAGCATCGTCAACTTAATCTTTGCATCAGAAAAAACATTATCAATAAATATGATTAGACTCCTTCTGTTTTTTTACGACACACTCAATCATTACGTTTGCCAGTGTGCGGTGCGCTGATTAGGCCATGTGTTATATATAGGCAATTAAAGGCTATTACTATGATTTATGGCTTATTAAGGAACGACTACTAGTAGACTAGAAAAATCTTCAGTCGAGGACAGCCCTAGTCAGAATATTTTAAAATATTACTGTCTTATTGTGTTTTTGATCAAATAAATGCAGCCTTGGTGAGCATAGCACCATAAAAATTAAAAAATCATACCCAACATTTGAACGGTAGAGTATGCTTTATATGATCCGTGCCACAGACTTAAAACAAATCATTTCCCACTGCTAAATAAATGTTATAAACCACATTTCACTAAAATCATGTTATGCTACAGTAGTGTAGTGTGTGGGCGGGATGGGTATGTGTGTATCATTTTTTTCTTTTCCAGTATTTAATAGGGGTGAAAATGACAGCTCAGTACATATACCTCGGTTTTAAAGTCTCCGTTCTGTACGTTTTTTTAAGTACAGCAGAGGGAAAAAAAACTTTTTTTTAATAAACAGTGAACACTATGTCTGACTTTAAATTTAAAAGTCTGTCAATATTGCTGCAAATGGTAGCAACATACACTGCAGTTTATGGTGCTGTGGTAATTGGGGGAAAGACTGGAAGTGCTTACAACTTTTAAGTTTAGTATTATTCATTGAAGTTCATTGAAGTCTGTGAAGTTAAACATAGATTTGCTAGCCGTAAGATGCAAGCTGAACACTGAGGAAAACGCATCTCAAATGCATTAAACGCATCTTTTTTTTTTTTAAATACAGGAACGCAATCAGATTGCACTGGTCGCAAAGTCCCTTTAAGACAAGTCATTTCACTCGGCGGCCATCTTTGAAGTGCCTCTCGGTCATGCAAGCGCAGCTCCTATCTCTTTGAAAGGGGAAACATCAAACTTTCCAAAAACTGTTCACCAAGCTTACAATTAAATTATGATTTAAAAAGCTGCATTTTTCAGTCTGGACAAAGGTAATGCACATGCGCAATCCTAAACACGTGTCTCAGAACACTTGACTGTTTCTATAGCAACCGGAGCTTCTAACGGCAACTGCAGTGACTTTACTAATCAACGATTGGCTCTTTCATTCAGAAGGCGGGGCTTATTTACCATATTGGGCGTTGCACTTTCTCCCATTCATAAGCACCATCTTCCTATATATAATGTCTTTGGTTGTAGTGAAGGCATAGCTCAAACTTCACTGAATGTATAAATACTGCATACTGAAGTTCTTTCAGGAGACTTGCAAGATTTGCATTAGCATGTATGGTGAAATACTAGTTCATTCTCCACATGTAAAAGCAAATATATGCAGCCAGGCACAGACGAACAGAACCAAGCCAAAGGAATGTCAGATGGTTATTGTAATGAGCTGTGCATGCTGGGTGGAGATAGGACATTTCCTTTCACATTTCCTGAGTATATGCACACTCAGGGCGAACAAGGACAGAGATATGCAGACAGAGAATACATAGTGGGCACAGGAAGTGACATTAGTGTCAAACCTTCAGCTAAACATTTGACAACTTTGCATGTGTACCAGCTCAAATTTGAAGATATAAAGTAAAATGGGTTATTTGACATTTTTTAGCTGTTATTGAAAGCTTTGAAATTTAACCCGGAGACATGAGACATTTTTATAGTAGCAAAAGCAAAAACTACAACAAATGCTCATCTGACTGATAATACGCGTGTGACGCGTCGGTCACGCTCTATCTGTAATGAGAGAGTGCTAATGCTCTTTTAAGGTAACAGTGTTTCTGAGCAGATCCCTGTAATTTGTAGGAAAGCAGTCGTGCCGACATCCTGATACTTTTCACATCTGGTCAGGAAGTATCGTTCTGTTTCCACCATTCTCAGATCTCAGAGCAGGAGCAGAGCACAGTCTGTGCTTTTGGGCTGCTTAGTCTACATCTTGTGTTATTTTCACTGCTTACAGAGTCAGGATATACTCCTTAAAAGGCCTTTTCAAAAGAAGGTTCTCTTATATTGAAGATTTATCATGAATGTCAAACATTTACTATACAAAAATGTGAAATACGAAGTGCAAAAGTGATCGCTTGCAACTTCAACTATATATAGCGTAAAAAAAACTATGGCGATCAGAAAGCCCTTGGCTAAATTAAGATTAAGTGAATATAGATGACACATCTTAGACGTGTAACTGTGTTGAGGCTCAAGTGCTTAATTTGATTACCATCTTGTCTACTTTGTTTACCACAAGAGATGTGGCAGGCAATGAAGTTCAGAGATCCAAACCCCAGACGCATTCTTCTGCTTCAGCACAAAGAGCGGCTCTCCACACTCTCAGACAAATGCTAGGCTATAAAATAGTGCATGTCAAAGCCAACAAAGTCCCTCAATCATCTCTTTGGATAAACAGATTGGTTTCAGCTGGTATGGAAAACAGGTATTATAGATGCACTTATAGAGTTATAGAGTCTTTTGTTGAAAGATTAATGACAAAAATGACACAAAAGAACTAGTTCATACGATTTGTAAAAGTATTAGATTAACGATATTAAATCTTTTATCCACGTTTTCATGTAAATTGTATATATTCAAACACAAATGGGATTCATATGGAAGTTCTTTTCAGCCACATAAGGAAAAAAAGCATGCTTTGGTAAATCAATTATGACAGAAAAAGTCAAAATGGTCAAATATTAGGTCAACATTCTTTATCTCAATTTATGACACAGTAGTATCTAATTTTTTACCTCCATTTTGACGTCAATCATGATTGTCAATTTCGACTATAGACTTTATACTTTTTATCTTATAATTATGGCTAAATGTGTCACAGTTTTGACTTTCTCATAATCTCATAATTTCGACAGTCATAATTATGACTCAACTTCTCAATTATGACAGTGTATCTTCATTATGACTTTTCTCATAATTATAACCTTTTATCTCATAATTTTTACTGTCATTTACTGACATTTTCTCTAATTTTTTTAACTTCTCATAATTATGATTTATATTGTCACAATTTTGACTTTTCTCCCAAAATTACTTAGTACTTCATAATTTTTACTTATGTCATAATTGTGATTGTCATAAGCCTGACTTTGTCATAATTATGACTTTTTATCATTTTCAACTTCTCATAATTATGATTTAGATTGTCACTATTTTGCCTTTTTCTCATGACTTAGTACTTCATAATTTCAACTTGCGTTATAATGATTGTCATAAGCCTGAATTTGTCATGAGTATGACTCTCAATTTCGACTTTTGAATCATTTTTAATTTTATCTCATCATTTTTACTTTTTAAATCGCATAAACATCTCCTTTACCCAGGAATAAATAATTGCCAGAAAGAAATAATACGTGTGACTTATTCCTTTAACATTTTTATATTAAGCAAATTATCCCAATTTAACATAGTTTTAGTTAAAAGCCTGACGTACCATGGTATTACCACCAGACACAATCACTGTACTACTACTACTGTACCACCACAGCACTATTTCTATGGGAAATGACAAAAAAGCAAAAGACACTTTCCTTTAATCCGATTTATAAATGTCTTCAACTCAAAATGTGCTTAAGTCTTTGACCCCAAACTTCAAAATATTTGCAAGACAAAAGCATGTCCCCTCCCTCATTCTCCACAATGCTCTTCCCGGTCCTGTCCCAGCCCCAAACTTCCTTTGTCTCCATCTGAACAACAAACAGTGGCTTCCCAAAATGTCTAATTTCTGCACTCATTAAGGCCGTCTTTGCTTGGCGCTGCTCTCACCCTGGCCAAAATTACTGGGTTGAGCAGCTGAGTAAGGACCACTAACACCACAAATGTCAGGGTCACAGGAAAGGAGTTTTACTTCAACAGACTGTGTCTAAATATAGGGGTTGACCTGGTAGGGGGGGATGAAAGTCTGTTTGGCAGACATAAATGAGCTTTACGCCCCCCTCGCCATAGTCTACTTTGGTGTGGAAGAAGGTTTCTATACTTTTTGGCAAGATTAAACTCTTTTCTCAGATGAGTAAGTGATTGTTTTGTGTGATTTAACTTGCCTTCTCTGTGGTTCTCAATTCTCTCAGATTGGCTGATGAGCGCTTCTGCCTTGATGTTATCCTGCCCGCCCTGCAAAAAAATAAACAAATACATAAACAAACTTAAATACATTGCATCTGAAGTCATATTCAATGACAAAATCAAACTGAATAGGAGACCAAGATAAATGTGGCCAAAACACAAAATTCAAGTTCAATAGAAATTCAACCATCAGAACCACATTGATTTGGGACTCTACCAAACAAGACAGAACAACTGATCGGTTAAGTAAACAGTAGAGCTGCACAATTCTGGATAAATTAAGAATCACAATTTTTTTGTTTAAAAAAAGAGGTCCCGATTCTGAATAGACAACTAAACAAAAAAGTATATTGCAAAAATATATACAATTAATTTGAATTTTTCAAATTTGAACTCGACTGAATGATTCACTCTCAGAAAAAAAGGTACAAAAGCTGTCACTGGGATGGTATACCCTTTAAAAAAGTTCTAATATGTACCATTTAGATAGTAATATATACACTTTAGGTACCAATATGTATCTTTAACGCTGCATTCACACGGGGCACCTGCGTCAACGCTTGATGGAGGGCGTGTCTGAAGCTTGGTGCTGACGTGACAGTCATAGTGACAAGAGCCAATCATACTACTTTTCCGGTGTTGCATGAACGCAATTGGCTAGCGTCTGCGCTAGGGTATTTGCATAGGCGATCTGACTGGTTGACGCCTGCATTGGCGCTTGAAAAGTTGAAAACGTTTTAACTTCCGTCGCGAGCAACGCCAGTGACGCGACAGAACCCACAATTCAGTTCAGCAACACATGACATCACACATTCAAAGTAAATGAGAAGCGTTGACGCCAACGCCCCGTGTGAATGCAGCGTAAGGGTGTGTTCACACTTCTGTTGGTTCGTTTGGTCCAGACCAAACAAACCATTTAGTCCTGGTCTGCTTAGCGTTCACATTGGCATTTTAACACCGAACCTAAAGGCATAGGGATTTGTTCACAACCTGATTGGTCAGGTTTTATTACGTATATTTCACAAACGGAACTTACCGAACATCCAAAACAATGCTGTGTGCTGGGCTAAATGCGCTTGTTGTGTGTGCGTAGCTACATATGATGGTATTTTGACCAGCTGAGAACTCGTGCTAAGCTTACAAAATGTGTTAAGGAGTCAAAACACCGGCCGGAAATCCCTCCGTCACACACACAAACCAAGATCTGATGTCTTTGGTCGGTGTTGCGTTCATATTTCAGTCGAATCGCACCAGAATTTGTTTGGAAGCAGAGCGAGACCCATATTTTCAGCGGTCTTGGTCCGCACCAGGGTTCAGATGGCAGCGTTCACACTTAACTCAAATTAACCGCACTAACAGGTCAATCGCACCAGGGTTCGTTTTAATCAAACCAAACAGGACAAGTGTGAACTACTAATATACAAATCCTACTAAGAGTAGCTGCTGTACAGTGCTCATATTGCTGCTCACAATACTCACCCTCAAGTTGTTCCAAACCTGTATGAGTTTCTTTCTTCTGATAAACATAAACGATATTTTAAAGAATGTTGGTAACCAGACAGTTGACTTCCATAGCATTTTCCCCCTACTATGGAAGTCAATGGGTGCCGTCACCTGTTGGTTACCAACATTCTTTAATTAAAATTATTTTGTGTTCAACAGAAGAAAGAAACTCATACAGGTTTGGAATAACTTGATGGTGAGCAAGTGATGACAGAATTTTCATTTTTTGGGTGAACAATCCCTTTAAAGCTCCAGTACGGGTTGCCAGATAATCACAAAAAAGCAAAACAAGCCCATTAAAAACTCAATATAATAAAAAGTCTTGGCAAAACTGTACCAGGGGAACAAATATAAACAATAAAACTAGTATTGGCAATATCCAAAAAAATGTAAAGGTTATTAAAATAGTTCAATATAATATATTTAGATAGCCTATTATAAATTGATTGATGAAGTAAAACAATAACATGAGATTAAAAAATATTATACTACAGGGCTGTTGAATGCTTGAATCTGATTGGTTGATGAATGTTCTAAGGTGTGCAATTATTTTCAGGGAAACGCACGGCTAAAGTAGTTCCAGGCAGGTTTTGACCGCATTACAGTTCCATATCACTTCGCCAAATGATTTCAGTTATTTTACAGGTCCTTACAGCCAATAACAGCAGAAGAACCAAAACCCACAATGACACTGAACAAGTAAAGAAATATAATAAACAACAGGATAAAAACAACAAATTATTTCCATGTTTTTTGCTACAAAATTACTTTTATTATGTACGGAAAGCACATACTCTTTCTCCCGCTCTCTCTGCTCTCCCACACACACAGTGCGGACACACTCGCGCAGAAACGTGTTGTCAGCGCTGCTCTGACGATTTTATCAGTAAAATAGTTTAGCAACTTAAAAGCTACATCATGACATTTCTCACTGACCGCATTACTACCTCGGGTGTGCATAATTTTTCTAATAATTCAACGGCCCTTTGTCAATTATTTTTTACTTAATTCAACTTTATTTAAAGTTTAATTACACCTATGAGTTGTATTAACTATCAATCAATTGGGGGCACAGGTTTTTCTTATATATGGGGGGGGGGGGGGCTTCAACGACAATAAATTAAATAAAATTCAAAAACACGTTTAGAATTGAATCTAAAATCCAATCTATGCATATATCGAAACTAAATTAATTCAAAATCGAGAATTAATTTTTAATCGAATCATGAGACTTCAATTTTAAGCAGCTGATGCTCGTTCAAGCGCAGATTATATTATAGAATATATGAGAATATAAATAAATACAAAGAATTCTTTCAAACAAGTGAACCAGACTGAACCTTTAAGCTTTTGAGTTTGTTTGTATGCGAGTTGTAAAGAAGGCTGAAAGGACTAAGAGGTTTAGTGTTAGCTTAACGCTGTGGACTTTAAGACTTTTTGGCTTAACGGTGATTGTCCACCTGCTGTAAAAGGATTAACAGTTATATAGTACAATAAACACCAAACCGCAGTTAATCAGCAGCCCAACACAAACAGAAATAATCAGGCATTACACAAGGTCATGTGTTTGAGTGTTTTTGTTTCAGACCAGCTGAAGTGTTGAGAGAAGGATTTAAACCTAACATATGTAAATGACCATTTTGTCCCAGAGTAAACCTGCAAGATTTTACTTGCAAACAGCAAAGCATCATTTTTCTGTTGGTAAAAAACAGATATAAAGCACACAGACGCAGACGCTGCTCGGCAGCAGTCACATCCATATGTCTACACTATAATTACAAGATGCTTGCCATGAAAACACATGAGAAATGGCTTTTTTTGAAGTTCAAATCGAGGTTGCCATTAAAATTTTAGCCTGTTCCTTACACAAAGCTGTCGCATTGCTTTCAAACACTTTGATTATAGAGCACAAGTTGCATGAACAACTTTTATTGTACTTTTTTGGTCTTTTAGGAGCTTGAAAGCCCCGGCCCCCCATTTACTCTTATCATGGAAAAAGCCGCTCCCCTCCACAGACGAAAGTCAGTCATATTATATGTGGTGTGGTGTATAAGTGACATGAGGATGAGAAAACTTACGACTGATTTTTATTTTCTGACTTTAAGCCTCTACGCATGTGTATGTGGTAGATCCTTTGTCACAGGTTTAATCTAGTAATCATGCTAAAGCAGTTATAGATGAACTCAGATAGTGACCAAAGTAAATTGTGAGCCAAATGGACTCTCCTGAACTCTCACAAGATCTCTGCTTCTCTCCTACTTGCATGAAAAACATTTTCCCCCCAATACCGCAAAGCTTTACATCTTCTAAATTGTCCAATTTTGAGGTAGCCGAGTGCACAAAGCTCATAAGATCTAGTGTGTGTGAAGCAGTCGGTGTCATTTTCCATGAGCGTCTGGATAAGTCTGGTGAACCACACACACACACACACTTAACTCATGATGAGTGAAATACAGTAGCAGGGCCTGTCATTTTGGCTCCAACCCACACATGGTAAAATGAGAGGTGAAGAGATCAAACACCACATTCAATGAATATACAAGAATGGGAGCTTCACTGCCAATTGACAGGTCAGTTTCCCTTTGTCTCTCTCAAACAATTCGAGGGAAATTAATGTTTACATTTTTAGATTTATTTAAATATTTGTTTATTATGCAGACACTACGGTTCAAATGTTTGGGGTCATTTTTCAGCAAGGATGAATTAAGTTGATCAAAAGTGACAGTAAAAACATTTATGTTTCAAATAAATGCTGATCTTTTGAACTTTCTATTCATCCAAGAATGATGAAAAAATGTATCATGTTTCCACAAAAATACGCAAATGTCATTGGGAAACAGTCAAGCCAAAACGGTTTTCAACATTGAAAATAAATGTTTCTTGAGCAGCAAATCATCATATTAGAATGATTTCTGAAGGATCATGTGACACTGAAAACTGAAGTAATGATGCTGAAAATTCAGCTTTGATTCACATAAAAAAAGTTATTTTAAATTGTAATAATATTTCACAAATTTTTTTAATAAAATGAACGCAGCGTTGATTAGCATATTTCTTTCAAGAACATATATTTTACTGTGTGTGTGTGTGTGTGTGTAATTATATATATATATATATATATATATATATATATATATATACACACATACACACACACACACACACACACACACACTTAAAATGTGGTATATATACTTTAGTCATTTAATTTTCTACTACTGAAAAATGAAACTTTAATTCTAATGTAAATTCATTAACATTTGAGCAATTAAATGTAAAAATGTATGGCATTTAATCCATATTAATAAAACAGTGAAGTGGAAACTATGACACTTATGTCAACAGCACAATATTTATAGTAACCCATGATAAAACCCTTCATGAAAGACTCATTTACCTTCTTCTGGAGTTCCTGTATGAAGCTCTCAGTCCACACGTGTGTATGGCACATAAAATGCAGCACTCAGTCACTGAGCTCCAGCTACCGTACACACACACACACACACACACACACACACACACACACACACACACACACACACACAATCACACTGGCCACTCCCCCTTCTTCCTGACCACTCCCACTCTCTTCCTCCTCACATCCCACCCTTCCTGGTTAACTCAAGTCTCTTGCCTCTCATTATATTGCAGGTCAACAGATAAACTGCAGACGTGGACCCCTCAGTTTCAAACTTTGCACCTTCAAGTGCCATAAAAACAATCTAAATTTGCCAAAAATAAATTTGCCATCATATAATCATATGTTTTTAGGGAATCTATTTTTTATTGTTATTTGTATTTTTTATTAGAACAACTTCATATTTAAAGCTTCATAAATAGTCTACATCTAGTAATAATTTCATATTATTCAATGAGTTTGTCTGTATACGTTCATATACATATACTTCATATACTATATCAAAATTGAAACTCCAGCCTCCATAGCTTCCACACTGGAGTCTCATGATTCCCAAAGCCAATCTCTGTACACAGGAAAAGATGTCAAACTGAGATATAACAAAACGAAGCAAACAAAACATGAAAGCACAAATGCACAGACCTCATGTCACAGAAGGAAAACGTTCAAAAGACAAGAATTCTGCTGGTAAACACGAGGGAATCATTCAGACTCAGACTGGAAAAACATTCATACTCAGGGACTAAAGTGAAATACTGTATACAAAGCAGATGTAAATATCAAGAATGAACAAGAGGCCCATTCTTTCTATTTTTGAACATTTTATCTGTCATTTGTGGCACAATATATGAAAAGATATGGCCAATAAAAGTCATTAAATCTGCATTTTTACTATGTCATCTAAATTCCATTTCAAGTATGAAAATACTAAGAAATATAAATCAAAGCTACAGTTTTATAATATTTGTTAAAATACTATTTCCTTGCTCACTTAAAGCTAGTGTTTATCTACAGAAGACTTAGGGGTCGTTCACATGTTGCATCTTTTGCAGGCTCAAGTTCGTTATTTTAAAGGGGTCCTATTATGCTCCTTTTTACAAGTTGTAAAATAAGTCTGATGTCCCCAGAGTGTGTATGTGAAATTTTAGCTCAAAATACCCCACAGATAATTTTTGTTATATGTTAAAATTGTCACTTTTTGAGGGTGAGCAAAAATACGCCGTTTTCGTGTCACTTTAAATGCAAATGAGCTGATACTCCCAGCCCCCTTTCTAGATGAGGGCGGAGCTTCAAGAGCTTGTGTTAGCAGCTCCAATTACCTCACGCAGACACGCACTGAAATCTTTTATGTTCAAACCAGAGTCGGACAATGATAGAAAGACTCAAGAAGAAGTGACAACATGTAGAATGAGACAGGACGTTTCTGAATGGTTAGTTGATGAATGCATGTAGCTGATGTGGAGTTAATTATCTTCAAGTCATCGATTAGCATATTCTGTCATTATAATCTATAAATCGCTGGTGTGGGAACTGTTGTTTACTGTTAAGCCAGAGAATATCTGCTGCATGAAGATAGAACAGGTGTAGTTTTGTTTATTACGGTTATAACTTATGTTGTCATCTTGCTTTTATGACATGCTATTGCATTTGTGTTACGCAATAAATGTGAAAGACGGATGCGACAGCTTGAGCGACTCCCAAATGTACTCGACTATAACAACTCTTCCTCTTCTCAACATGGCCTTTGTTGCGTGTTCCCGGATTTTATGTAAATTTTATGGTTAGTGATGTCAATAACACGTGAAGAAGCTTGTTGTAGTCCCTACCAGCCGTTTTTTGTATTCTTTAAAAAGCGATTTCTGTAAAAGAAAATATCTCCCTTTGCTTTGAACGTCGTAACTTTGCAGATTGTTTATGCTCAAACAGCAACATTACATACTAACTAAAGTTAAAAAAGTGAAATCATAATCAATCACCCCTTTAAATGTAGATGCACGTCAAGCACTCACACAAGAGCAACACTGTCATGCGCTGTGACACGCTTGTTTTTTCCCGGTGCGTATACGCCACAACAAGATGAAAAAAACCCTCAAACTTCTCAGAATGCCGCAAGCGCACAGCAGGTCATGTGACAAGAACATACATTTTGAGTAAAAAGAATCTTGCAAACAGCATGTGTGCACTAACCAACACTTTGTGTGTTGCCTTTGTACTGAGCATCAACTGAAAGAAGATGGGTGGGAAGTTTTGCATTGAATTTCAAATGTTGATGGCAAACTCATTGTTACATATCCTCTGTGACACGAAAATAACCTGTACCATATTACCATAGGAGGCTTTTTTCCTCATTGAAAAGCTGCTTATGAAGATGTGATACCCAATAAGTTAAGATATAATAACACTGGATCTCCTTATATCTTTCTTTCCCGTTGCTGAAAACACGTCACATTTGGTTACCTGTTAGTTTCAGTAAACGTACTAGGCATTCAGTTGGATGTGGGTAATATTACAAACAATTATAAACTGATACACAGGTAAGGGTGCTGATGTTTACTCGAAAGTCTCGCTGAGATAATGCCTGAGAAAGAGCAATGGAAAGAGGAGTAACTGGAGGATAAAGAAATGAAATAAACAAATTTGACAAGGAGGAGTGGAGAGGGACAAGGGTAGATTAAGGTGAAAGAAGCAGCACATTTTTAACATTCCTCACATTTCAGTCGTCGGAGAGATCTGTGTTAACACATTAAAGTCACTGAAGGACAAAGGTATGTGTGTGTGTGTGTGTGTGTGTGTCATATGGGAATGAAAAGAAAGTGAAAGCAAAAAAAGGAGGATGAAAGGATAGAAAGGATAGAAGTTTGCTAAAATATTCAGTACACCTATTTGCATACTCAGAAAAACTTTTTGCAAATGTTCTAACATACTTTTCAATGAATTCATACATTTTAGGTATTATATTTTGGTGTTAATAAGGGAGAAACAACAAAATTGCATATAACAACCAGATTTTCAAGTTTGCAGTTTGATTTTTCCTTTCTTCCCAGGCTGCGTTCCACTCCACTTTTAGACATGCACTTGCAAACTTCCCTAAGCACTTTCCCTCGGGGGAATGCCCGCCACCCTTTTGAAATGCGCTCCACTTTGTGAAGTGGACGAGGGAAGTTTATATGGACAGACCCTCGTCTACTCAGATGTACACTTAAAGCAACTCTATATCCCACAATTCAACTTGATTGTGACGTCACAGCAGATCGCGCTTAACTGAAGTGTATGATATATTCCCCCGGTTTCACAGACAAGGCTTAAGCTAGTCTCAGACTAAAATGCATGTTTGAGCTGTTTTAACTGAAAGCAACTTGCACCGTCATATCTTAAAATATGTCAGTGCCATTGCTTTGACTCAAGAGGCACACCAGTTATGTTTTTTAGGGCACGTTTAAAAAAAAAAAAGCTACTTAAATGCCCTACTTGAACTAAGGCCTAATGCTGGCTTAGTCTAAGCCCTGTTTGTGAAACCAGGTCTTTAATTATTTTGAGAATTAAAATCGCATAATAGTGTATAATATATTAATTATGTTGAGATTTAAGTTAGCTACCTTATATTCACAGTCAAAGTGTATACTATTGTAATTTTATTGTTCTCCAACAGCTCATATACCTATGATTTTATAGATACAACAACTTATATGCATATAGAATGGTGAATAAAACAAAGGGGTTCAAATAATAAATCAGCTCAAGTGATCAAGGGCTTAGTGCGTTTCATTTAAATCTTAAGTTCCGCCAGTAAGTTAGCGAGTGAAGGGCGTAGAAACTTGGAGTGGAACGCAGCCACAGTCTGTCAGTAACGCTCTGTTTAGTTTGTCTCTATGAAGCCCCTCCTTCTGAAAAAACACAACGTGATCTGATTGGTTGGCTGGACCAATGTGTTGTGATTGGTCGAGCGTTCGAGCGTGTTTGGGAAATGTCCTGCCCCTTACTATAACTGCGAACACACTAATAACTAACTCAACCAGGCCTGCCCCTTGATTTAGGGTTTGCCTTAAGCCAGGGACACACCAAGCTGAAAGTCAGCCGTCTGGGTTTTTTTTGGCCAATTCAACATGTAGAAGGTGAGAGAGAGAACTCTGATTGGCTGTTCAGCTTAGCGAACGAGTCAGTGCACGAGAATAAGAGCAAAAGTGATGAAAGCGAACAAGTAAGTCAAAACTGAACAGACAGAAGCCTGTTATAATTTTACATCATCTTACCTGAGCAAAACTGTGCGAATATTTTCATAACATGAGCGGAGTGGAGTAAAGGACGTGATCAGCGTGATTGATATTCAAAATGGTAAGCAAGCGCTGCTTTGTTTATGGTTTGTATACCTGCAGTCTTAGTTTCGCTTTCCCTTTTTGAATGACGAATACAGAGGAATGTATCTGCTTATATAGACAGTTATGTCCTTTGTTATGAGACAACACAGTTGGTTTCATCAGCGCTAGTTCTTTGGTGTTGATTTGGTGTGTCCCTACCTTTAAGCAGGAATTATTAAATGAGGAATATTGTGACGTTCGTTCCCGGAAGAAAACTCAACTACAATGGAGACATTTCAGGGAGTTCAGAAACACTGACACTGATATAGAGAATAACTCCCTTTGTAACTTTATAGACATTTTTCATGTGTAATGTTGCTCAAACAGTAATAACATTACACACTAAAGAGGGTTTGAACAGGTCAAAAAGTTATAAAGTAATAAAGGTGCATTTATCTGAGCTTGAGATGTCAATAAAGAAGTGTAGCACTACCTGAACAATCAAAATTGCACAGTGATATGCCATTATATTCATTACATAATTTTCCATATATGTACTAAGATTTTTGTGATTACATTATTTAAAAACCCTGACCCTATTTTCCACTTTAAATGAATTCATGAACTTTTGAAAATGCCAAAACAATCTCCAGTTAAGCGTCTACAGATTTATCTCTCCTCATTCCACATTAATCCACAAACTTCAGCCTAGTTATCCCTGAGATTTACAGCTTCTGATATTCACCACGCCACATTTACTCACCTGTAGGTCAAAGCTGCTTTGAGGATTTTGTCGTCGCTCTGTTCTTTGGCCAGCGGTCTGAACCTTTTCTAATGCTCCTATCAATGAGAACGGGGGGAATGTAAACACACACACAGACGTATAGAGATATTTTTCCAGCCTTTTAGATGCAATCTCACCTCGTATCTCCTCATCTCTCAGCCGGCGAATGGCTGCACGAATAAGTTTTCTCTCTTCATATTCACTGGTGCTTCGCAACTTGAAAGAAAGAAAGGAAAATAGAGGGCAAGACACAAAAACAATAGTTAGGTTGACATGACTGATACTTAGAACCACACAGAATGTGCACCCACAGAATTCCACAGAAAGAAAATCTTGGTATATTTCCACAGAATTCCAACAATTCAACGCAAATGGCATCCCTCAATATTACCGTTTTTTGAAGTGTAGTACTCTCATCTCGGTTTAACATATTTAAACCATTTCTGCATATTTTTTAACCACAAAGAACAGGGCAGAAATACTACATCAATTCCATGGGCAACTGCTAATAACATATATCCCATATAACATATATGTAATAAAATATCCCATTATAATCAGTGAAGCTGTCTACACCGGAAGTACCCACAACATTTATACTGAAAGTGCCCAGAGTACTTTTATTCAGCAATGATGCATTAAATTGATCAAAAGTAGGGATGCACAATATATTGGCCTTCATATCGGTATCGGCCGATATATGTACATTTTTAATGTTATTGTTAAAGCATCTGTGACACTTCAGATGCGCACTGTTCGCCATGATGGGTTTGAATTGCTTGAAATATGATTGGAATCACTTCAAAAAAGGAAAACATGCAGTGCAAGTCTGTCATATAGACTACATAAAATTATAATAAAAACATTATATTTGTGTGCTTGGGACATGGCTTTTAATGTTGAGACTTGTTTATGTAATCAGGCTCTCAAAAATTATATAAAAACTTGGATTTAGATTTATCGGCCAATATATCGGTTATCGGCTCTCAAATATAAAGAATTATCAGTTATCGATATTGGCCAAAATTTTCACATCGGTGCATCACTGACATTAAGGACATCTATAATGTTTCAAAATATTTAGATGCACTGTATATCTGCCACCATATCGGTATCAGCCGATATATGTTAATTTTCAATGTTATTGTTATCGGCCTGATAAGAAAATTTGGCCGATATTTTAAAGCCGATAAATAATGTATTATTTCCTTCAGCTGCAACACTTCAGAACAATTATCAGTTATCGGTATCGGCGCATCCCTAGTTCATACAGCATTACATTTGGTATATAGTAGTCATCTGTAAATATTTTTGTTTTTTCACTGATTTTCTCGAAGTGACAACATACAGAGCCCCTAAAATAAAAATAAATAAAAAAACAAGACTTTAGCATGCAGACAAGAAACTTTTCCGTGCCCTTAAGAAACTATTCACATGCGCACAGGAATTTGTGTCACTGCCATCTTACTATGAAGAAAACAGAAGCATGGATGCACATGAATTTGCCAGGTTCTTGGGTCAATAAAAAAAAGACTGGTACTATTAAAAAAATAAATAAAATAAAAAAAGTGTTCAAAATTTGGCTTTCGTTAGGGCAGTACATCATATTTCAAGGCCTTAGGCCTGCTTTAATGCATACTCTGTGGCAACCAAGAATCCACACAGTGAAATGGGCTGATGATGCAATAGGTGGCTCAGTGTGTATTGTCCTATATGCCAAGTTTAATGGTTTCTTGTGCGCACACGAAAGTCTGTATATTTTTTAGTTTTCTATTATAGAAAACTAAATAGGGGCAATAGTCTGGAATTGCAAATATTTTTCCATACTCTGCTTTCTTTTTCCATACTTTTCCAGACCTGAAAATTACTCAAATTCCATACTTTTGCATAGGAACCCTGTTCTATTCAGAAACCAGAAAACAAATATATCACGGTTTCCACAAAAATATGAAGCAGCACAACTGTCTTCAACATTGATGATAATCAGAAATGTTTCTTGAGCATCAAATCATCATATTAGAAGGATTTCTGAAGGATCATGTGCCATGATAATGATGCTGAAAATTCAGTTTTGCATCACAGGAATAAATTGCATTTTATAATATATTTGAATAGATAACAGTTCTTTGAAACTGTAATAATACTTCACATTATTACTGCTTTACAATATTTTGATCAAATAAATAGCAAGCAAAGGCGACTTTTTTCAAAAACATTAAGAAAATCTTAGCGACCCCAAACTTTTGAATGGTAGTGTATTTGCGGAGCGCAGTCCGGTTCTGGACCCTGGCTTGATTTCAGCTGGTCCATTAAACAACAACAGTAGCACCATTTTACCGTTTCTACAATTTAAAGTGAGCAGCACGTCAAAACAACAAAGCTGTTCACACCACAAGCGCTCAGGGTCGTTTATGGTAATGATCTTTCGGCATGGTATCCTCTAATATTTTTATCTAGCCAAATGCGCTTCATTCAAGGCCTTTCCGTTCTGTGCATGTTTCTTCTCTCTCCCACTAAAGACGTAAAGCGCCACATTAAGAGCTTATACTTTCACTAAAACACCACAGAAAACGAGAATGCAGCAAATACAAAATTTGTATCGGCCATATAACATACTCATCTTTGTCGACTATTTAGACTGTTAAGTTTTTTTTTTTCCTTTTACAAAGTATTACTGCTGCCCAGATGGAAATGTATAACTATTCCAAAGTAGTATTGTCCGGACCTCCGCTGGGAATGAAATGGGGACTAGAGCTGCATGATTCTGGATAAATTGAGAATCACGATTTTTTGGTTTTAAACAGAGATCATGATTTTCCCACGACTCTGAACAGACAACTAAACAAAATAACATGTAATTTACTAGAGGTTCTGACAAAATGTTAATTGATGTAGTCTATTTTCACTCTTAAATACTTAATTGTTTCATTACTGGATGAATCAGCGTTTTTTGAACAAATCTCTTGAATGAATGATTCAATTACTTTTTTTAACAGTCACTTGTCGCCAAGGGTGAGCAAAAACACACCATTTTTGTGTGTGTCTCTTTAAATGCAAATGATCTGCTGCTCCCATAAGAGGGCGGAGCTTCAAGAGCTCATGTTAGCAGCTCTGATTACCTTACACAGACACGCACTGAAACTGTCAGAAAATTTTCAGCCTTTTACATTCAAACCGGAGTCGGACAATGATGGAGAGACTCGAGAAAAAGTGACATGTAGAATGAGACAGGACTTTTCTGAATGGTTAGTTGATGAATGTATGTAGCTGATGTGGAGTTAACTATCTTCAAGTCATTGATTAGCATATTCTGTCATGATAATCTATAAATCGCTGGTGTGGGAACTGTTGTAAGATCAACCACCCCTTTAATAGACACAGGTGAATCAGTGTCGTTTAGGAATAAGATTGCGTGGGTGTTTGAATCGAGATCGCAATCTTTTAACGATTAATCGTGCAGCTCTAACAGAGACCGGACCTCTTGGAACTTTAACTGAACACCCCTTGTATATACCATCTTACAGCCCAGCGTCTCATTGGGGCACTACTGAAAATAAGAGTATTTACATTTCACTGAAAACACCCCATTATACAGAGAACTGTATGCAATTTACAAGTTTACAAATTTACAAGTTCTTTGACAGCATTCAGAATTTATACTTTAGTCAATCTCCATTCATTGCTTTCATCAGGAACAATACACCTTTTATACATAGAAACAATAAAACTTGAATGTAGAACAATGGGACTTCATTTGGAACGGGCTCATTGCAGCCTTGTGTTTTACACTAGCAAAGAGCTTAAAAGTACAACATTCCATGCCGTGCAAAAACACTTATCAATCATCTCCAGAAAACAACACAATCTCACTGATGGAATGTTGACAGGAACAACACAAGAGCATCATTAACAAACATCTTTATACATGGCCTTACCAGTCCAGTAAGTTCTTCAATGTCATGTATAGCCTGAATCTTCCCTGATAGCATGTCTAAGGAAGCTGTCAAATCAGGACTGCAAATACAAGCAAACAAGATCAGATACAAAAATGTAATGGTTCATGCTATGCAAAACTTTTCATTGCATTTTATACAACAGATTTTAGCATTTGCAAATTTTGCATTTCAGATTATATATATTTTTTTAAATAAAGCTTCATACCAGCACTGGTTTTCTTTATCCTCATGTCCGTGTTGGTGGGCACGTCTAAACCGCTTACTGGTTAGCGCGGCCTCCATTTCTTCAATCTCACAGCGCCGCAGCTCCCGAATCGCTGTCCGGATCAGACGCCGCTCGTCTATATCGATAGTTTTATCAAGCTGGAGAAACAGAGAGCAAGCAAGCTTAAAGTTTTATATATATAATCAATTAATATAATTTGAATGATTAATTGTACTATTCATTCATTCATATATATTCATATATATATATATATACACTCACCTAAAGGATTATTAGGAACACCTGTTCAATTTCTCATTAATGCAATTATCTAATCAACCAATCACATGGCAGTTGTTTCAATGCATTTAGGGGTGTGGTCCTGGTCAAGACAATCTCCTGAACTCCAAACTGAATGTCAGAATGGGAAAGAAAGGTGATTTAAGCAATTTTGAGCGTGGCATGGTTGTTGGTGCCAGACGGGCCGATCTGAGTATTTCACAATCTGCTCAGTTACTGGGATTTTCACGCACAACCATTTCTAGAGTTTACAAAGAATGGTGTGAAAAGGGAAAAACATCCAGTATGCGGCAGTCCTGTGGGCGAAAATGCCTTGTTGATGCTAGTGGTCAGAGGAGAATGGGCCGACTGATTCAAGCTGATAGAAGAGCAACTTTGACTGAAATAACCACTCGTTACAACCGAGGTATGCAGCAAAGCATTTGTGAAGCCACAACAGGCACAACCTTGAGGCGGATGGGCTACAACAGAAGACCCCACTGGGTACCACTCATCTCCACTACAAATAGGAAAAAGAGGCTACAATTTGCACGAGCTCACCAAAATTGGACAGTTGAAGACTGGAAAAATGTTGCCTGGTCTGATGAGTCTCGATTTCTGTTGAGACATTCAGATGGTAGAGTCAGAATTTGGCGTAAACAGAATGAGAACATGGATCCATCATGCCTTGTTACCACTGTGCAGGCTGGTGGTAGTGGTGTAATGGTGTGGGGGATGTTTTCTTGGCACACTTTAGGCCCCTTAGTGCCAATTGGGCATCGTTTAAATGCCACGGCCTACCTGAGCATTGTTTCTGACCATGTCCATCCCTTTATGACCACCATGTACCCATCCTCTGATGGCTACTTCCAGCAGGATAATGCACCATGTCACAAAGCTCGAATCATTTCAAATTGGTTTCTTGAACATGACAATGAGTTCACTGTACTAAAATGGCCCCCACAGTCACCAGATCTCAACCCAATAGAGCATCTTTGGGATGTGGTGGAACGGGAGCTTCGTGCCCTGGATGTGCATCCCACAAATCTCCATCAACTGCAAGATGCTATCCTATCAGTATGGGCCAACATTTCTAAAGAATGCTTTCAGCACCTTGTTGAATCAATGCCACGTAGAATTAAGGCAGTTCTGAAGGCGAAAGGGGGTCAAACACAGTATTAGTATGGTGTTCCTAATAATCCTTTAGGTGAGTGTATATATATAGTACTGTGCAAAAGTCTCAGGCACGTTGGTATTTTCACACGAAAAATGTTTTTAAGCCAGTTATTTATATATTTTACTGTAGTGTGTCAGTAGGAAATATCAGTTTACATTTCCAAACATTCATTTTGCAATTAATTGTAATAATCCAGTGAGATAATATTTTTTTTTTTTTTATGCACAAGAAGTCTGACAGCAGCCGGTCTGATCTGATCTCACCATCATCGAGTCTGTCTGTGATTACATGAAGAAACAGAAAAAACTGAGACAGACTAAATCCAGAAGAACTGAGGCAACGTCTTCCCGACACTTGAGGAAACCTTCCTGCAAAACTACAGTACTGTGAAAAGTTTAGGCACTTGTCAGAATGCTTTAAAGTGAGAATGCTGTCAAAAATAATAACATAAATAGCTTTTATTTATGAATTAACTTCTATTAACTAAATCAAATCGATATTTGGGGTGACCACCCTTTTGTCACCTGCATCTATTCCTACACCTACTCATGTAGTTTTGCAGGAAGGTTTCTTCAAGTGTCTGGGAGACGTTGCCTCAGTTCTTCTGGATTTAGTCCATCTCAGTTTTTTCTGTTTCTTCATGTAATCACAGACAGACTCAATGAAGATGCGATCAGATCTCCATGTGGAGCATAGAGACTATTGTCAGACTCTTTATGCATACAAAAATCTCACTGGATTATTAAAATTAATGGCAATTAATTTTTAAATGTAAACATATTTCCTACTGACACACTACAGCAAAAGATATAAATAACTGGCTTAAACCCACTTTTTGTGTGTAAAAATACTAGCGAGCCTAAGACTTTTGCACAGTACTGTATATATATTATATATATATATATATATATATATATATATATATATATATATATATATATATATATATATATATATATATATATATATATATATTATATATTATATATATATATATATATATATATATATATATATATATATATATATATATAAAAATAATTAATGACTAAAACGTTTTATGGTAATTGGAAAACATGCATGATGTATAGTTTTAGGTAAATTTGTTTTGACAAAATTAATTAATACCTGCCATGCATTTACTTTGCAAAAATAATTAAAAAGTATCACACATTTTTAGTTTGTCCTTCTAAATATATATTCTTATGACAAGCATTGTGCACAGTGGCCTAGATTAAGAGGGTGACACATTTATCCAGCGACTCATCTTACCCACTCTCTCTAATTGAGAACATGACCTGGAATGTCCAGATGAAGACACAAAAGCAGGTCATCTGTACAGCAGGTGAATAATAAGGCCTCTATATTCACTCTAGAGCAACGGCATGCAATCTGTGTAATCTGCCAATGCTCTACATAACAGAGCCATATTTGCAGAATAAAATGTTGGAAACATGCATGCTGCCATTCTCAAATGATTCCAGTGCCAAACGGTTTTCTTCCATCGGTTTCTGTTACAGAGGGATTCAGCACATGCACAGTAGCTTTACATGTGCTAGAAAATCTATACCCAAATTAGAGAGGTCACAGTGAGGACATTTTTTACACCGATATATAAACTTGTGTTAACACTGGGTTGGACATCTTGAATGCTCACTCGATTTTCACTTTTGCTTTTAAGTTTGGTTCGGTAAGGATACATGTACCATTGCAGCCATTGCTATTGCATGGAGTTGCTACTATAATTGGAGAGCTCCACATGCACTTTGCAGTATTAACGTTAAAGATTAATTAAATGATTGTTCATTTGAATGAAAATGTACATTCTACTGTCTGCGTGTAGTTAGGATGTTACTGTATACCCGGTTTAAAAAAAGAAAAAGTAATCAGTATAGAGCTGTTGGAGGGCATGTGGCAATGGTTTATCATCAGTAGGAAACAAGTGTGTTGGGAAGATTTGACATCCTATGTCTTATCAATACGTCCATATTAAATGTCTTTTGTGAAGAATGACAAGGCTTGTGAGTGACAAATATTTTGTGAACACTTCATAATAAACAAACAGAACCATATTAAATCAACATTAAATCTACTATTAAAATTGTGCGGTCATATTAAACATTA
The DNA here is from genome assembly GCA_039654625.1 of Rhinogobio ventralis. Taxonomy (NCBI): domain Eukaryota; kingdom Metazoa; phylum Chordata; class Actinopteri; order Cypriniformes; family Gobionidae; genus Rhinogobio; species Rhinogobio ventralis. Next base: position 47,379,101 of record CM077194.1, read on the forward strand.
AACTCTCTACTTTTAATTTTAAGTGGTCATTAACATTAGTTTAGATTGAGAGATGAGCTAGAATTTAGTAAACTAAAGTAACCCTAAATTCTCATAGAGTAAAAACATAAATTCAGAAGAAAGAAAGCCTTACAGTTTGAAATGTCATGAGGATGTGTGTATTCTATATTCTGTCATTACACTATTACATCTATGACAGTTAACTATGTCACCAAGTCTGAAAAATAAACTTGTTTGCATTGATGCCAAAAGTATTGTGACCATCTCTGATGCATCTCTGAGCAGTAGTGAATCCAAGTCTGATTTTCTCTATTGGAAAAAAGGTTGGTCTAGGAAGGGGTGCCATCATTCTTGCCATCATCTTCATTTCTTTCAATATTTTACCAAGTTGGAAGGAAAGGTGGTGACGGCATGGAGAAACAAATGCAAAAGCAGCTGTTTGGCAGTTCAGCAGCAGCGTTCAAATATTCGTGACACTAGCTTTTGGTATTGCTAAAGCATACGCACTGCAGAGTTATTATACAGAGTATTCCCTGACTGTGAAAACAGATGGCAAGGATGAGCGCATTCACATCTGGTATTAACAATCCTCTCTCAGGTGGTCTGATCACAAGTGAACAGCGGTAGCTACAGGTGTAATCGGGATCCAACATGTCTTGGACCAGCATGATCCAGTCACTCAAAGGTATGCATTTGGCCAAAATGCTTGGAGATCACTGGGTTCAGACTAAACAATATCAGGCAGATTTGGACACAATCCATTAGACGTAGGGTGTCATGGTGATTCGTAAATGACAATGTGTGTCGGGATGCAAGAATCAACCGTTTCATCTCATACAGTATGTCATAGTGGACGACAACTGACGCCACGTCTGCTCGCTTCACAATGTCACGACAGAAAGACTAGCATGTTTTATTTTATTTTTCGGTCCTCCACAACGAGTTCTGTCACATTGGTGGCGCTGACCAATAGGAGCACAGAAGCTCTTCCGTACACAGCTTTCAAACATGCCGAAATGAAAGAGAGACGATGGTATTGGTGCTGCTAGGTGGATTTATGCAATGGAGGAAAGGTTCGTGGAGCTATGGCAACAATACTCCTGCCTTAATGATGATTCCTCGAGGGACAACCACGACAAAAAGATAAATGCTGGCGAACAATAGCGGAGTCGTTTCAGCAACCCGTTGAGTAGGGGTGTGCGATATCACTATTTTTGATCGTTGGCAATTAAAAAGTCTCCACGATCTGCTTTTGAAAAAATACACCAGAAGCGCACAGGCACTAAAAGCCTGTCTAACAGCGCCTGATTACTGGTGTCATCTTTTGAGTCTTATTGCGCTAATACTGTCAAATACACAAAAGGTTTACATAAACACAGTTGTTTATGTGTGAAAGTAAACATTTAAAATCGGATGCGTGTCTGTATATTAGACTAATAGTAAACATGCTGCGCTTGTCCTTAAATGGATAGTTCACACAAAAATGAAAATTCTGTCATTATTTACTCACTCTAATGTTGTTCCAAACCTATATTCATTTCCTTGAAGAATGTGGGTAACCAAACAGTTGCTGGTCCCCATTGACTTCCATAGTAGGAAAAACATATACTGTGGAGGTCACTGGGGACCAGCAACTGTTTGGTTACCCACATACTTCAAAATAACTTTAACAGAAGACACTCATTGGGTTTAAAACAACTTGAGAGAGTAAATGATGACAGAATTTTTGGGGGAACTATCCCTTTTAAATGTTAATAAAACAACAAAATAAAGGAGAAAATCACTAACTGCTCTTGACCGAGAACTTTACGGTAGCTTTAATAAGAATCAATGTCTAATTTATACAGTGAAGTGTGTAGTGTTTTATTTTTATATTTGTTCATTCAATTTCTTACTGGAATGCTGCTGTTAACTACACCTATTGTAGCTGAAAAAATAAAGCACTGTTTATTTCATTTGTATATTATGTTGTGTATCTTTGTTCTTATTTTTTAAAAACAAAGATAAAATAAAATGTCTAAGATTTTTATCTTCGCCTCTTTGGCCTAAAATGTCTGCCATTCTTTTTTCTTTTATATTTTGTTACCTTGTAAGACTTTGTTTTTAGTTTAGCTGTACTGCTCACTGACTTGCAAAATATTAAAACCTGAAAATGAATCGTGATATGATATTTTTGCCATATCGCCCACCCCTCCCGTTGAGTACTTATCATTAAGCCAGTACAACCATTGTTTGTTTACGCTCGTTTCCAGAAGTCAGTCGCTAGTTTTGCCCTCTCGATGACATCATGCACATCATTAAAAACGGCAAGCGATGATTGGTCGGGAAGCAACGTCTAGTCTGAAATGCTTCTTGTCCATGTTTGAATTTAGTCAAAATCGACTACCGTAACATCGTGAAGTCCTAACCCGACATTAGGCCGCATTTACATTACGTTACACGTATGTACATTAAACATTCATGTTATCATGTGGCACAGATCGGATATGACCCATAACCGTGTAAGCAGGAAAAAAGCATATGGATTCTGATATTCTACGATCAGTTTCAGGCCTCATTCATATGTGGAAATAAATCTATAGGAATCTGATAAGTGCATTTGCGTCTGTCATGTAAGTGGACAGATCTGATATTCCCATCAATGCGAGTCGTACATCATTGAAAAAACAATGGTGGCGAATGACATCAACTCAAGTGGACACCAACCGCGATCACATGATTCTTTTCACAATGGAGGACGAAGACTCAACCCAATGTTTTGCTGACCTTTATAGATGGTGCGGAAAGCAAAAGCATGTATTATAATTTCGACTGCATCCATTGCAAATCATGCCGTTTTTACTTCCCTTTCGGCCTGAGCTTCTCTGGGTCAATACGTCTACCTTGGGTTGTTTCACCAAGTGTATAGTGTAAAGGCAGATATCGGATATGGGTCACTTTTAAAAGAAGATGTAAGCTGGTCATCAAAAAAATAAAAAAATAAATAAATCAAGACGTACATATAGCGAGAAAATCAATTAAAATCAATTATCAAATGCTGCAATTTCAGACAGGTGGGGGTGTGACACCAGCATGTGGATATAAATATTAAGTTTATTAACTAGCCAAGTGTTTATAAACAGTACAGTTTTGAGTCAAACCTATTAATAAAAGTTAACAATCCAATAATTCTACAGTTTCACTTCTTTTGGAAAACTCTGTCCCTGGGAAATGAAGGTAAGAATGATGGAAACATTCAATTTTCCATCGATTTTGGTGATGGAAATAGATGCAAAAGCAGTGAGTGAGAGAGTGAGAGAGAGTGAGAGAGAGAGAGTGAGAGAGAGAGAGTGTGCGAGTAAGAGAGAAAGAGAGAGAGAGATGTGAATCAGCAGTTCATTCCAGCCCCAGCGTGAGTATGCCCATATATGGACACAGACCTCATAACCCCGCCTCTGGACTGTGATGCAGGCTAAATGAGAGCGGTGAAGGGCAAAGAAGGAGAGCTAGATAATGAGAGTATTAGTGACACACATTCAGGAAGATGAGCAATGACCTGGAACACTTACTATCGCAATGAAACCCAACATAAACATTTCCATTTCCTAGACGTTACTTCCTTAAAACATTCCAAAGGAAATTCAAGTTCATCTCGGTTATCCAAACAGTCTTAATAGTGTGTTTTTGGTATTCAGGTAGCCATCAAATGTGGGATTATCTTTTCCAATGCAAAAAAAAATCTAAGAATATACTTAATGCCCACTTTTACAATAATAGCTCAGCACTATATGAATGACCACACAGGCACATTTTGTTGACGTTTGTGGTACATCTGAGGTAAAAGAAGCTTTTCGAAGTACATTTTTGGAAGAGAAGGGCTGCTTCCACATGTAAAACCCTCAACCAAAACAAACTTTAAGTCCTCTTAAAACTTTATTTATAAACAGTTTGGATAGAGCGGTGTCTATAATTCACTTGACCCAATATAGATATGAACAAAATTTTACACCACGTTTACAAAGTACTAAGCTGCAGAAAATTGCTCAAATCAAATCTTTAAAAAATATTGGCTCAAATAAACAGAGTTGCTCCTGTAGAAAAAGACAACAATAAGAAGGGTTAGATAATATATGTGACACTGGAGCACAAAACCAGTCATAAGTCTCACGGGTATATTTGTGGCAATAGCCAACAATACATTGTATGGGTCAAAATTAACCATTTTTCTTTTATGCCAAAACTCATTAGGATATTAAGTAAAGATCATGTTCCATGAAGATATTTTATAAATTTCCTACCGTAAATATATTTAAAAATTATTATTATTAGTAGTAATATGCATTGCTAAGGACATTTGGACAACTTTAAAGGTGATTTTCTTAATATTTAGATTTCTTTGCACCCTCAGATTCCAGATTTTCAAATAGTTGTATCTCAGCCAAATATTGTCCTAACAAACCACACATCAATGGAAAGCTTACAGATGATGTATAAATCTCAATTTTAAAAAATGTACCATTATGACTGGTTTTGTGGTCCAGGGTCACATATGGTGAATGGATACATTGCTATATCAGTAATTATTACAAAAAGAATAAAATGATCACCTAAGCAATTCCAACAACAAAAACATCACTATCAGATGTTTATTTTCTTTGTAGCTAAAAAAGGGTGGTAAGGATCGCAGAGGTCACTAGGCATTGGTGTTAAAGACTCAACAGTAACATGAGTTTGGGGTGGGAATACCTGTTTGCCTGAACAATGGAAGACAGGGCACAGGTTTGGGAAACTTCCCCTAATATTGAGCAGACTGCTCAGAATTACGTAAAAAAATAAATATCCTGACTATCCTGGCCGATACTTCCAATCCTGTTCCTGCAATCTCTTTCAAACTTCCTGCATTATCTCATCCAGCACCTGAGCAGTCACAGGCAGCAGATGTCAAGTCACATGACAACATGAATCATCTAAAGACCAGATGCTCCGTTATCCACAGTCAGGATGTGAAAAAGAAAGATCCTCACTGATCAGAGTGTTCTTTCCAAAAGTCTGTTGGGCGAAACAATTTGATTTTATTAAGGTGACAGTGACTGTCGGCGATGTGACGTGGGTTTGTCCACACCCCAAAGTTTAAAGGGCTAGTTCACCCAAGAATGAAAACTCAGTCATCCATTAAATCATCCTTATGTCGTTCCAAACTTTAGTTTAACTTTAAAATAAATTAAGATATTTTTAATAAAACCTGTCCCTCCATTGAAAGTCTACGCAACCAAAACTTTGGCACTTCAAAAAGTTCATAAAGACATCACAAATTTCATCTATACATATTGAGTGATTTTGTCACATTATGATGACCAGATTTAATTTAAACATATAAACATTGTTTAATGCACATCCATAGAGCACATAAAAGATGGTAAACATAAGCTCAGCCAAACTTTCTGAAGCATCAGAGTAGGGCTAGGCGGTATGACGATATCATTATCATGGTATAAAAGGTCTATGCTATATCGTGTATATTGCGGTATGTAAATATATGTGTGTATCACCGCACTCTTGACACTTCAGAATGATGAAACGCATGAATGAGAATATAAAGAGCGGGACGTGTTTGATGTTTAAGAGTTATAAACGCAATATATCCTGAAAAGCAACTCAGAAAGCTGCATCTCTCTGAATGTTAAAAAGTGTTTTTAAGCACAATAAGCAGTGAAAGAATTCAATGCGACTGACAAAATGCACAGAAAGCCGCATCTTTCAGCATGCAATCGCGAATTCAGTTCTCTTTCACATCTTGAATGGTCGAACACACGCAATTATGTCAAAATGCCCATTGTGTGGAGTATTCATGTACACATAATCTGTTATGTCTCAAGTGAAATTAAACAGTTGGGTGTAAACCGGATGTGTATCAGTACAATGGATCTGTGCGATCCGGTCTTAAAGGCTGTGTTTACAATGGCAGAAAAAGATTTTTTACTCACATCCGACACAAATCGGAATTTGTTGCACACGTGTAAACACAAAAATCCGTACGAGATCCGTTCTTTTTCGCATCTGACCCAAGCCATTTCCAAATGTGGTTTTAAATCAGATACATACCCGATATCTGGACATTTGACCTACGTCTAAACACGTATATCCGATTTCACTTTGAATACCAAGGCAAAGGCGACATGTTTGCTCACAAAGATAGCTTTTCAATGTTGTATTATGAAGCAGACGTGCCTGTATGCACTCGCTCCCAACTTTTTTATTGAGGTGGGAACTTTATAAAAGAAAGAAATCTCACGCTCACAGAAACATTCAGAAGCTGGTTTTCAGCCTCTGCCACGTGAGTTTTAGGCTTCATACTGAAAGCTACATTATTTTCTCAGCAATGAGGTGATAACTATGCAGTAATTAAACCAACAAGCTTCACTATTAGGCTAGAAAAAAAAATTTGGATATGGTCAAAAGATCATTAATCATTAATGTGAATCAAACAAAAGAGAAAATAAATTACTGCTCTTGACTAAAAAAACTTTTTTTAACTTAAGAATTAAATTATGTAATTCATACAGTGAAGACTAAGCTATTTTTTTTTTTTTTTTTTTTTTTTTACATTTGATTAAGAATAAAAATAAGAATTTGGTGAAATTATTAGAATTTAAATTTTTGGGTGAACATTCTGAACAAACACTTTTAATGATCTACATCTACAAACACTCATCCAGAATGTTAATTTTTAGTAGCAAGGAAAGTTATGGCAGTTGTGCTCCTATAACTTTAGAGCATCCACTATAATACGGCAAAATTTAAAGATCACCCAGAAAGAAAGAAAAAGAAAAAAAAACTAAGATTGACACTACAGACTTGAATGACAATTGTGTTCAGCCTCCATGTTCAACATAAACAGAAACCGATTATAAAGTCCTTTGGGATGTTATCAGGAAATGCCTTCATCCAAGTTAAAGAGAACTATCAAGACAAATAAACACATCTAATGAAAAACTAATTGAAACTTCACAACCTTGAACAAAATGCTTCTTTATTTAGTGATTATACATGCGTTTCTCTAACAGCTAAAAATAAGCCCTATGGTCAGTCAACAAGAAAGTTGGAGAAACCTCCACATTTTCCACAACCCATGAGGGACTGTGACACTTTTGACCTTTGTGGAATCGTGTCTCAGTGATATCCAAACATTCTGAAGAGGGGAGAGTGGAAAATATTTGAAGGGGGAGATTTGGGGGTAGTTTTGCGTTATTTGAAGGACAATAGAGGTGGGAATTCAATCCACTCTCAATCTCCCTTCAATTCAGAACTACACATAATTGAATTTGTTTAGAAGTTGTTATAATTTCAGATTACAGGAACATCTTGAGAGAACAGTTTTTGCACAGTAGGACACACCTGCTCAACACTTTTAACAGTTGAAGGTATCCTTTAAGTATGCACTTAGGTGTATATGTTTTACAAAAGGACTATCCCAAATCCAATACATTTTAGCTATTTAGGAATTCTTTTTTTTTTTAAGTAATTATGAGGTACTTAAGAGGAATGGTGAGTGGTTTTCCATTTAACATACACATACTATTTACATTCCACCAATTTAAAGGGATAGTTCAACCCAAAAATGGTAATTCTGTCATCATTTGCTCACCCTCAAGTTGTTCTAAACCTGATAATTTGAAGAACGTCAGTAACCAAACAGTTGATGGGACCCATTGACTCTCATAGTATGGAAGAAAAATACTATGGAGGTCAATAGGAATTATCAACTGTTTGGAAGAAAGAAATTCATACAGGTTTGGAACAACTTGAGGGTGAGCAGATGACAGAATTTCCATTTTTGGGTGAACTATCCCTTTAAAACAGACTGACTGTTCACATTAATAACACAGTCAAATGCATTTGATCAAAATGCCCATTTTACGATTCACATGTGCAGCTGCATTAGAGCAAGAGACAGCACTAGGGTATTGAATTGACTTGATACCAAATTGTTTGTATATTTGACATCCCTATTTTACAAAGTTTCTAGCAGGTCAAGGATGGTCATTTTTGGGTGATATTTGGCCTAAATGCTATAAATGCCTATAGTTAACTTTATAGACCATTTTGTTCAAGCTGGCCAAGCTGGTTGAGACCCAACAAACACCAACAAACTATGTACCAGCTAGTGGTAGTTAATTACCCTAACCGCCTCATGCTGGCATGACCTGATTTTTCCAATGGGGTGCCCTTTCTGTAAAAGTAACTATGCACTGAGAAATAATGGTGGAAGAAAAAAACAGTTGGTATTTATTTTTCCCTATTGCTGTGAATGCAGGTTTTGTGCTCGGTGTTATGAGTCTTTATGCATTGCTGGTTTAACCCATGCCTTACAATGTAGCTTTATGAAGCTCATGACTCGAGTCACAGAAGTGATTATTCAACTCTTTGGGGAATTTGTGACGCTGTCCTTCATTGGGAATTTTCTGTTAGGAACAATCCTGCAAAAGTTGTCTCATTGTCAGTGAGCTTTGAAACCACATTCACTCTTTTCAGAAGCCGTTTGTGCGTGTTGCTGCAATTACTTTAAAGACAGTAAATAATTCAAAGTTTTTTGTGATTACCACACCTCTAAGGCAATTTGGTCTGTAAAAACACATTAATCACTTATCAAAGTACTAATTAACAAACCTCTCATAGATTTTAATCTGCAGTCAACTTAACGTTGCTTGAACGTGCAGTGGCATGTTTAGTTATTTAAAAGTTAACATCTTTCCTATGTTCTTGAGTCCCTTCGTGATCTATATTACCAATTTGTAGGGACTTTTACCAAAAAAATGCATTTGGACAAATTACATGTAATTGTATTAAGTGTAAAAATGATGACGTTACATTAAATTACATTTTAGGACTTATCTTATGTAGAGGTCATTTGAACACTAATGTTGTACTCACATTGGAGCATTATGTAATATTGCATAACTGCAAATAGATAAGAAATTCCACTGGCAAAATTGAATAAACATTTGTCTTATCTTTGTAATTAACCTGAATTCTTCAGTATTATGCCCACACAAGCAGAATGCCAGAGTACATTGATAACTGGGCCACAACTCATCAAGTTGATCCAATTTTGTTCAATTGCATAATGTTTTTGTTTTTATTCTAATGGATGTTTTCCAAACATAGCTTATATGATACGCAATTTTTTTTTGCTGTATTCCCAAATGTAGATCAATGCAGTGGTTTTACAGACGTAGCACTTTGTAATGCTGTCACTCTAGTGTCAGATCCTCCTGATATAGGCAGTTGTATAGGGAATCATCGTTGTCTCCCACATTCCCATTCCCAACTGTTCTCCCTTCCACCCACCACTTTCATTGGAAATGATTAGTGCTCTTCCAAGCACCTTGTATCTCGCCTAAGGCAGCATGTTAGTCAGGACCGCCACTGCACTGACTCAACAGAAACCAGTCAGATGTCATTTTTTTCCAAGACTCAAGTTATGGCTTTGCTGTGGTTGCTGTTCACTTGGAACAGATACAGGCCCGTGTATACACACAGCAAAGTTTTGTTCTTCGGTTAGGGGTGAAAAGAAGTTTGAAATATGCAAGCTGCGGTATACTGTTAGCAAACATCTCAACGCCGCCTACGCAACTGGGAGCGACGTTTAGATGAATATGGAAATATGCATTCGGTTTCCGCTCAACAACAAAAATGTCATCAGTGAGAAAACATCAGTTAAGAAAACATCTGATCATAGCGATGTGGATGTTTGCACAAGCTCTCCAATCACATTTATAAAACATTTCTATTTATAAAATAGATTGCTTTAAAGCAAGCAGCTTTACAGTATTAAACATACTGAATTAGAATTAAATTAATTCAGTTTCTGCTATAAAGCAGCTCTCTTGTTTTTATTCGCGTCTGACCTTGACGGACTGAACAGAAGAAATGAACCAGAGAAGAAGGCAGAGCCACGCCCACCTATTACGTAATCACCACGGACCAATAGTATTAAGGGGTTTACCAGCCTGAACAAACCTTTCCAGAAAGTTAGCTTTGGCAAGCTGTTTCAAATCTCCAAACAATAGGGGTGTAACGATACCCTTATGTCATAATTCAATAAATATCACGATACTGAACTCACGATACGTAATTAAAATGCTATATTTGGTAGTACATTGCAGGTGGAAATGAATAGGCTTGGACTTGGTGTTGGTAACCCAATGCACAGCTCAACGGTGACACCAGAAGAAGAATATTCATGATTCTGAAGCTGAAAATACACAATTATTTTAGACAGATATGTTTGCACTCTGTCACTGACTAACATAAGACATTTGGCATTATCAGGACCCACAAATATTCCCCCATTGCATATTATACATTACATTCAACATTATATATAGTATTTTAATGTAGTTCTAACACTAAAACTGTGTAAAAAAATTATCACCACTATACACAATACAGATAGTCACTATCAGCAATATATATTGTTGCATTTTTGTATTGTTATCATGTCACACTAGTTTGTTTTTAGAGTATATCAGGGTCTTACAATGCAATTTTGTATGCGTTTAGCTGACTCCAATTCATCCCAGACATTTATGGCTTTATACTGACATCGATCCACCAGGATGCATGAAGTTTGTTTACTATTTCCTGCTGCTTCACACCTCATCTGTCTGTCTCATATTGCACACACTGACTCAAGCTCTTGTTATGTGTGACTGCTTGTTTGGACATTTCATTTTTCCACTCATACTCCTTCTGTTTGGACTGTCTGGCGGATCACACACACACAGATCTGTGCCAGGTCTAGACTGCACTGCTGACTAATGCTCTGTTGTGTCTGTAGTATGTATATTGTGTTCGTTCAGCTTGTAAAATGCCTTGAGAACTGGCTGAAACTGCTACATTACGCAAACAATCCTATTATTAAAGGGTTAATTCATTTAAAAATCCATTAATTACTCAACCTCATGTTGTTCCAAACCAATAAGACTTTCATTCATCTTCAAAACACAAATGTATATATTTTAATGAAATCTGAGCGACTTCTGTCACAGCAACGCAACTAATAGTTTGACGCTTCAAAAAGTTCTAATCCATAAAACTAATCCATATGAATTGAGCGGTTTAGTCCAAACTTTCTGAAGAGACTTGATCGCTTTATATGATGAACAGATTGAATTTAGGCTTTTATTCACATATAAACATTCATTAACTCACACATCAGTTGTGGTAAATGGAAGCTCAAGCATGTTCGCTTGACGTGTGAGAACCAATGAGGTTCATTCTCATGTTACGCATCACGTTTGAGCTTCGGCAAGAACCAATGAGGTTCATTCTCGTGTTACGCATCACGCTGGAGCTTCAGCAAGAACCAATGAGGTTCATTCTCGTGTTACGCATCACGTTGGAGCTTCAGCAAGAACCAATGAGGTTCATTCTCAGGTTACGCATCATATTTGACCAATGACGTTCATTCTCGTGTTACGCATCACGTTTGAGCTTCAGCAAGAACCAATGAGGTTCATTCTCGTGTTATGCATCATATTTGACCAATGAGGTTCATTCTCATGTTATGCATCATATTTGACCAATGAGGTTCATTCTCGTGTTACGCATCATATTTGACCAATGAGGTTCATTCTCGTGTTACACATCATATTCGACCAATGAGGTTCATTCTCGTGTTACGCATCATATTTGACCAATGAGGTTCATTCTCGTGTTACGCATCATATTTGACCAATGAGGTTCATTCTCGTGTTACACATCATATTTGACCAATGAGGTTCATTCTCGTGTTACACATCATATTTGACCAATGACGTTCATTCTTGTGTTACGCATCACGTTTGAGCTTCAGCAAGAACCAATGAGGTTCATTCTCATGTTAAGCAGCACTTTTGAGCTTCAGCAGGAACCAATGAGGTTCATTCTTGTGTTGGGCATCACGTTTGAGCTTCAGCAAGAACCAATGAGGTTCATTCTCGTGTTACGCATCACGTTGGAGCTTCAGCAAGAACCAATGAGGTTCATTCTCAGGTTACGCATCATATTTGACCAATGACGTTCATTCTCGTGTTACGCATCACGTTTGAGCTTCAGCAAGAACCAATGAGGTTCATTCTCGTGTTATGCATCATATTTGACCAATGAGGTTCATTCTCGTGTTACACATCATATTCGACCAATGAGGTTCATTCTCGTGTTACGCATCATATTTGACCAATGACGTTCATTCTCGTGTTACGCATCATATTTGACCAATGACGTTCATTCTTGTGTTACACATCATATTCGACCAATGAGGTTCATTCTCGTGTTACGCATCATATTTGACCAATGACGTTCATTCTTGTGTTACACATCATATTCGACCAATGAGGTTCATTCTCGTGTTACGCATCATATTTGACCAATGACGTTCATTCTTGTGTTACGCAGCACAAGGTTTGTTCTCGTGTGTCAAGCAGGTTCGGTTGAGCTTAGATTAGGTTAGGTTCGCTGATCAATGTTTATATGTAAATAAAAGCCTAAATTCAATCTGTTCATCATATAAACTGATTGTGTCTCTTCAGAAAATTTGGACTAAACCGCTAAATTCATATAGATTAGTTTTATTAACTTTTTGAAGCGTCAAAGTGGTAGTTGCGTAGCTGTCAATGGAGGGACAGAAATCGCTCAGATTTAATTCAAAAATATCTTAATTTGTTTTCAGAAGTTGAACGAAAGTCTCACAGGTTTGGAACGACTTGAGCGTGAGGAACAGAATTTTCATTTTTGGGTGAACTATCCCTTTAACACGCTCATCTCTATGGCATGAATGGTCATGTAATGCCAGCAAAGTGGACATTTATTTTCTCGGTTTACATCTTTATTTCAGAATTTACAATTTATCTGTCAGAATCATGTCATGTCTGCCAACTAGAAATGCACTGATATAAAAACTTTTTTTTTTAAATTATATTATTGCTTATATTTTTAATGTCTTTTTGCTTTTTACTATAAACATACATCATGAACTATGTAGTAAATTGAAGTTTCAGAAATGTCAGAATAGGAAAAAATACCAAATAAATAAAACATTATTAACAACCGCATCATCACCGTTATTTTTAAAGTTTAACTGTAAGAAGCTTTTCAAACGGACCTCGTTAATTTATAACCGCTTTACAACATGGCACGTGCTCGAAATGTATGTTTACACGAGCAGTTTTATCACACGAATGTGAACACAAGATAAAGCACGTACCATTGTTTTTAGCATTATTAATAAAGACACCAAAGTGACGCTAAAGCTAATCTGTTATAACTAAAAAGTGACATTTGTGAGAGCTGAACTCACCAGATTGCGGAGCGAGGACTCATCCATGCTGGAGTATCTCTTCTCTGACATCTTCTCAGACATTTTATTATCGATTTGAGACGTGTGTAAAATACTTGATAAATTAGCCGTCATATACACATAATAGAAAGGCTCACTGTGAATACATTAAAGAGAGAGTAGGTCTCGGTTCGGATGCTTTGTGAAGATGCCTAAAACAACACGACTAAAGAATAAAGCCTCAAATTTAAAAGCTGTCCTTGTTAATGAACGGCAGCCGTTTGTTTCCATACAAACTCCAACCGTTTCACGGTTCACAGACAGACACAGTCAGACTACATGCCTTCGGAGTCACAAGCGGTGAGTGATTTGAGTTGAAGCCCCGCCCCTCACACACCGCCAGCCAATAACAGGCCGGCAAATTCAAAACCTCACACGCTCGAATGAGAATGTTACTGCCTGATTGGTGCGACAAATGATTGCATTTGTTGTCACGGTTATCTGGCAACTATGAAGTCTGTCATATTTTCTTTTTTTCTCATTTGACTTAATTTCCTCCACGCCCTGTCTGCTGACTAAACCACTTGCGCAATGGCGTGAAGCCAGAACCCACTCACATGGCCTGCAGCAACATAGGTAACTACACTTTTAAACCAAGAAACATTAAACAGTATCAAAACAACATGAAGAATGTGGGTAAACATATCATTAGTTAATTAAAGCCAAGTGGCCGGTTGCATAAACTGCTTAGACTGGTCTTACAAGTTAGTCATCATTTTTTAAAAGTCAGTTACATAAAAAGGTAGATTTGTCTAATTTTAATCTAAAAAAAAAAGTAATACTGATTAAGCTAACTAATTGCTAGTTGGTCAGACTAGTTCTAAAAGGGATAGTTCACCCAAAAATGAGAATTGAGCTACTATGATCATCATCAAAAACACAAATGAAGATCTTTTTGATTAAAGGCACAATATGTAATTTTTTTCGCTTATTTTAAACAAAGGCATAGCTTGATGACGCCTTGATTTCGCTGAGCTCTTATTATGCCACAGACGAGCGCTTGTTTTATCATATTAGATACATTTGTTGAAAGTTATGTTATAATGCTTCTCTGTGTTATAATATGTTGCGACTGTGAAACACTTGTAGCACACTGCAGGAAGCTAGATCGATTTTTTTTTTTGATACCAACTTCAAATTTGGAACACAATTTTATAGTCCAAATTATTTTGTAAAATATATATTTTGTATTAAATAAATCATATTGTTTCGTGTTTAGTACAGTACAATTGCAATTAGTCATTACAAACAGAAATTCTAAAACTTTGATTCTACGTAAACGTACATTTAAAATAAAACCTTTTGTATACGTATTTTTTTGGGACAAATACTGCTTGACTGCATGAAAAGTATTATGTGTATTGTTTAACCTTTTAAAGGGATAAACCCTTTAGAGGTCAGTCTTCCACTGGAATTGACTCGCCTACGGCCGTTACCGAAAGCAAGTGATTATAGTTGATAAAGTTATAAATATGGATATTTTTCAGAAGGCCTTTATTAACCCACTGGAGCCATATGGATTACCTTTATGATGGATGGATGTGCATTTTTGGGGCTTTAAAATCTCAGGTGCCATTCACTGCCATTACAAAGCTTGGAAGAGCCAGGACATTTTTTAATATAACTCAGAATGTGTTCAGCTGAACCTAGGATGGCTTGAGGTTGAGTAAATTATGGGATATTTTCATTTTTGGGTGAACTAACCCTTTAATTCAGCTTTTTGAGTAATAAGGAGTATTAAAGTGCCCCGTTATGGTTTTTGGAATATTCCCTTTCATGCAGTGTGTAATATCGCTGTTTGTGACTGTAAGTGTTCTCCAAAGTTGTAAAGTCGGAAGTGCACGATAAATAAAGTTATTGTCTCCCAAAAGAAAGAATCGAATCTGAACCGTCTATACGAGACGTTTGTGTTTTGAATCTCACTGCGTGACGGTTCTATGTCAATAGAAGATACATTTGCATAATGCCCACCTATGTTGTATGTTATTCGCCTCCAAACAACTTGACCCGCCCACACACACGTCATTTTACTGACGACTGCTTCTCTCAGATTTCAACGCGGGATTCGCAAAACGCTTGCTCTTGAAAGATGGGTCAGTACCCAGTTTATTTGGACCAGCTCCTCAGAATCACAACCTGTAAGTATGAATAATTATTGATGTATATATTTTCTACTGGGTGTTCAAAATACATAGTTTTGTGTTTTATATTGTGTAGGTCTCCAGCTAACTCATGTTATTACTGTCTTACTGAAATACTTATTACCTAAAATAATTACTTTTACCTAAAACTGTGTCTATTAATGCAGATTGTCTGTCGTTCTTACTACTTTGAGTAAAGATGGATGGAGCAAGATTTGTTTTACAAACTTTAATGTTACATCAGTCATTCACGTTAGTGCTCGGCTAACGTATGCGCTGTTATTGATACAGTTCCCGCATGTGCACCGCAATAAATTAGAAATATATGCATGGGTTTGTTGGTGGACATACACTTGTTAATGCTGATGGTGAGGAATTACAGCTGCAACATCTCATCATGTACCTCAAACTGAGTAGCGTATCACTGAGAATCGTCCTGCTCAAGTCGTCCTGCAATGGAGGTTTGGGTTGAACGACTAGTTCTTCCAATTCATCATCGGACTCGCACTCAAATTGATATGGTAAAATCGTCGTCATTGTTACTGTCTTTACTGTGTACAATCGCTGAGCTTTAGGAAGCCTCCGGAGCTGAAGTTCAGTTATGATAATGGCCGTTAGCTTCCAACGCGCTTTAAACGGTAGACCAATCACAACCATAGCCTGTAAAAAAAGATGGACGATGCCCCTTCACTATCTTCTATTGTAGAAAAGTGAGGCCGCCACTGTCCGAATATGGGGCTGACATCTTGCGCTGATTTGGGACCTGTGGCTGCGCAGTAGAGAGCAGGAAGTAGAGCCGTGATATCAAAACCACGCCCACACTCCCGCAGTATCTGTTAGCTGCAGAACAACTCATTATGTTGTTGTGAAATAAACAGCTATGGAAATGTAAAAATTAAAGCTAAAGCTCCAATCTCCTCCCGAAAAAAGTCAGTCGGTGCCTCAGTGACTACTACACTCAGAGAAGCTGTCAATCTCAGCTGTCAATCATGACGTCACACCCCCGTTTTTATTGCATCAAATATTTAACTAAAACCAAAGTTATTTTAAAAAACGAACACTTGAACTTACATTAGCATGATTAAAACTCCCTAAAATGACAGAAATCATCTTTGGAAAACATTTATTTGAAGTGTAATTTGATTGTTTAGTTTGTCTCATGTCCCATTAGAATATAAGGTTTATGACCTATACTGGGACCAACCACCTGGGGGCGATCGAGGCGCTTTGGCTTCACTTTTCAGGACTCGTGTGGCACAGGGCCGTAACCACCATAGACATTGAGGGGGACAAATCCCCCCGAATAATTAGAAATGGACAAATTGTCCCCCCCAATATTTGATATTGTTGATACTGCTCTGCTGTACTCCATTACACACCGCTCTGTTTGTTGCTAGATAGACAATAGTTACTACAATAGAACTGGAACTTTTACCATTCTTATTACTTTTTCTTAAATCCCTTGTAATCCTTTAATAATTTAATTCCTTTAAATAAACCAATAAGACCAAACCTGTTGTAGGAGACTCCAAAACAAAATTAGAAACCTTTAAAATAGCATAATAGGGGCACTTTAAAGAATTCAGTATCTCTGGTGAAAAATCCAGCATGGTATGTTTTGCATACTGGGACCATCTTTGCATTTTTAGCAAATTTTCCATGTGATCATGTTATAGAATGAATGAGCAGATATAATGGATTATACGTCCAGGACTGCATCTTGATTGAGAGAAACCAACAATTTCAGATCGTCTGTGCATTGCTGAAATAGCGGTGGATACTCTTCAAAACAGAAAGACTCCAATGTCTTCAGTGAGCCAGCGCTGTTGTCTGTGGACTGTGCCTTCAGCAGATCTTTGGCCAGTTTCACAGCACACTGCACAATCACAGAAGGCATGTACTTGTTGAACGTGTAGTCAGCCAGACTCAGTTCACACACTTTGCAAGCCAACCACTTCCACTTCATCTCAGCCGCTCTGTGCTCCTGCCACGCGTTTGTGTCCTGTGTGCCGACCATCTTAGCGATGGCTCCACCCATAAGGCGACTGGTGAAATAGTCCAAAAAGAAAGCCAGAGTAGGTGCAGCCAGTCTAAAATTGAGTCTGAGAAGGACCAGACATTCCAGATTGCACAGCTGTTCTCTGGAGAAAGAGTTGCAGCAAAGCGACAAAAGTTGTGTGATGCGAGGCGAATGCACTTCAACCTGGAGAACACAATACAATCAGAACACACTCAGATTCACATTATGTGTCTATAATTGTGATCAGTTGCACCTGAAGAGTGTGTACTAACACTTGTGGAAAGGAATAACGCTTTAGCATACTTATGATTAGCATACATACTTTTAATTATATGCTTAAGTGTGAACTGAATGTAATGTTTTCGGACACTTGACTACAGGTTAAACTAAATGAAAAAGTATTATAGTTTAAGCTTATATTAAATGCAATTAGTTGAACTTTAGAGTGTTTCTGACCCACTTCAGTAGGAGTAAGTACATCTTTATATATAACGTAAAAATGTACATGCTAATGTTAGCAATGTGGTAAAACATGCTAGCAATGTGCTAAGTCATGCTAGCAATTTGCAAAAACATGTTAATTCATACTAGCAATGTGTTAAAACATGCTAACAATGTGCAAAATAATGCTATCTATATTTTAAAACTACTTAAACTAACAACATGTTAAAACATGTCGTTAACATGTTATCAACATGCTATATTCATGCAAACAATGCTAAAACATGTTAATTAATGCTATCAATGTGTTAATTCATGCTAACAATGTGTAAAAATGCTAATGCATGCTACCAACATGTTACGTTATATTAGCAATGTGCTAATTTGTGCTAGGAACATGCTAATTAATGTTAACAATGTGTCAAAACATGCTAGAAATGTGTTAATTCATTCTAGCAATGTGATAAAACATGTAAGCAACGTGCTACTTGATGCTAGCAATGTGCTAAAACAGGCCAATTCATGCTAGCAACATGCTAATACATGATAACAATGTGCTAATACATGTTAGCAATGTGCTAATTCATGTTAGAAACATGCTAGCTCAAGCATTTAAAGCGGCAGACGACAAAACTGCTGCACGCTTATAAAAAACAGAACGGTATCGTACGCTGGTGTGGACGCTAATATAGTTATTATTATCTTTATAGTTATCACTCTTGGTGTGAACGGGCCTTAATACCCAATAACTAATATTAATAACAATAACCAGAAACTGTGCTATTTTTACAACCACAGTGAACCTGCTGAGTAAAAGAGAGTGCTCTACTCCACCTGTTTTGTGGCGATCAGTAAAGATGTCACTCCCAGTAGCTGGAAGCAGTCTGCAGCGACTGAGGTCGTGATCAGGAAACGGTCCATGATATTCACAGCCAAGCAGCATGATTCAAAAGACAATTTGAGCTGTCTGTGCACTGCTATGAGCCAGCTGACCAGTTTGCTGCGAGCCTCTGCCGTAATCTACAAGGATATAAACAAATCAGGAAAAAATTACCAGGCAAAGTAATAATATCATTGATAACAGTAAGAACAACAACAGTAATAGAGGAGAGTGGCTAGTTGTCAGTTTATCTAGGGCTGCATCAGAAATCACATACTTCCCTACTATATACTAGTGTGTGACAAAAGAAGTATGTCTGAATTCTCAATACTCATAAAAGAGTAGGCAAAAAGTACCCGGATGACCTACTACTTCTGGTGAGATTCTGAAGTGTGCATATGATGGACACTTTACTATCCCATGAGGCCACGGGAGAGGATTTGTGAATAGCAGTGAAGCGACGCAACTGACGCTGTAGGTCACATGATAATGACAGCATGGTGAATGTAGTAGCCTACTTCTAGATTACATTCATACTAGTAGAGTAGAACATACTTTTTTAGCGGTCGTGAACTGAAGTAATTACTTATTCAAAATAAGTACATACTCAAGAGAGTATGCGATTTCGGATGCAGCCTAGGTCACAAGTACAAATGCACAAATGCTTGTTTTCTCAACAGTAGTGGTGTTGTATGTTTCTTTGATTATTATCAATTTTTAAAACAGTTCTGCTATTTAAAGTCCCACTGAAGTGCCTTGAAACGCACAGCATTATTCACTGTGTTGCCGTAATTTCCACTGAACCAGGAAGACAGGGCGGGGCATATGGAACAGCTCCTCCCCCTTTTTAAATATCCAATAGCGTTTAGTTTATATCACAGCGCGTCCAGAGCCCTTGAGCTCGGTAAAGCCACAGTTTCCTCCTAATCTCTAACCATTTCTCCTCCATATCGCTTTAAAATATCCTTCTGTGCAGAATTCAGACAGGTCCGATACGTTTTCTGGTCTGCGCTGACTCGATCACATGATCAGCTTTGTGCTATCATGTCTCTGGAGCTGCAGCATATTTACACTGTCTGATCGTTCCCTATCCCCTATATAGTGCACTGTGTGCCATTCACCATGTAGAAAATAGTGTGGAAAAAGTGACAGATTTCAGCTGCAGCTCCAGCGTCTGTTTATAATGTAGGGGGCAGGGCTTCAGATTCTAGAGCGCATTTGATTGGACAGAATATTTGACGTGCAAAGTGATGTCATCAAAATCATTGATCCATTTTGGCGGAAGTGAGAGTTTCGAATGCATATCTTCTAAATGCATATCTTCTAAATGCTAAATGTTTTGGAGCACATTAGCTTATAGATAACAGGAACACTAACATATTCATGCTAAAAGGCAAAAAACTTTAATAACTGTGGTGCATTTTTCAGGATTCTTTAATAAGAACAGAATTAAAGGCACACTATGTAGTTTTTCACCGCTAGAGGTCGCCTATTCAAAGCAAAGGCGTAGCTTGATGACGCCGAGATTGAGCGCAGAAACTTGGGAGATCTGGTCGTGTTCACCTCACAGACGGTGGAAAAGAATCGGGACGCGGGCAAAAATCATGTAGTTTGAAGCAGGGTGGGGCTGACAGCCGTTGGGATGATTGCTAATGAGAGATAAGCGCGACACACGGCTCGAGAGCAGTGGAGCTTTTATTATGCCACAGTCACTTCTTCCGCTCATGCATATGTGAGGTAACGCAGCGCTGTTTTATCATATTAGAGACATTTGAGTGTGTTGAAAGTTATGTTATAATGCTACTCTGTGCGTTCGCTCCGCGGCTACTATGAGACACTTGTTGCACACTGCAGTGAGCTAGATCAATATTAATAAATGTTGGATGGCTTTTGTTGCATATGCAATTCATTTTAAAACATATTGTATGATGGAGAAAATGCTGTATTACTGTACAATAATTAGTTTTCTGTCTATAAATGTATCCAAACAGTTTTTCCCTTGTCTAATAAAACATATAATATATTAAAGCATCTTTGGTGTTTTCATGGTTTCGAGGCTGATATGATGTCATAGATAGGCGACGCACGGGCACGGTCCGTGTCATGGTTGAAATTGCTAATTTCTCTGGATTTAAACATTCTTGGAAACATTTGTGATAATGTAAGTACACACGTCAAGAAAATATATTACATTTTTCTAGTGGTTTTTGGATATTCTAATCCAAGTATCTTACATATTGTGCCTTTAAATAAAAAAAATAGTAACACTAACATTTTTGATCAATTAAATGCTTCATTTTTGAACAAATGCATGAATAACACAATAATAACACAAATAGAAAACGCTATTTAAATGTGTGAGTGAGAGGTGTATGATCGTCTCACCTGAGGTTGACGCGAGAGGCAGTTCTGCGCGAGGAACTGCAGCTCATTGTGTCTCTGGATGATGAAGCAGCTCTCCTCATAATCGTGCTCGTGCCAGTCTGATGCTGAACTCTTCACTGGAGAAGTCTGGAGGTCTTCCTCAAAGCCAGAGTCGCTTAATGAAGACATGATTCTCTGATGCTGGGATGGATGTTGTACTGAAAGATGACCGGCATCCTGTACCATACGGTGTCTCAGTCTAATGCAGTGTTCTCAGGTGGAACGGTGCTTGTAAACGGGGTCTTTCCCGGGTGTTTTAGCGCGCACTGTAGGGCGCTATAGAGCCCGCGCACACGCGTGATCATGGCAACAGTCCCACGGGAGCGGCAGGTGTCGCTTTTGTGTCTCCCAGACAAGATGCACGCGCACAACTGAAGCTGCACTCGATTTAAAAAAAAAAAAAATGATCTTCTATGTTTAACATCTATTATAGGTTATTTCAGAGCTTTTCAGCAATACTTAAACAATTATAAATCCTCCTAAGACCCAGGAAAACTAAGTCTTTTGAATGTGGTATTTTTTCATGTCATTACATTGTTTAGACTAGAGCATAAGACATGCATTTGTTGTTGTTTTTAAAAATGATATTTTATTAATGTTATGCTATGTCCTCTTAAGAGGACACCAGGACTTGTTTAAAAAAATAAAATGAAATGGCATGTATAGGCAAAAACAATGGCATTTTATTTCCTTAACCAATACATTTTCAGGTTTCAGGACTTTTTTGTTTTGTTTACCAAACTTTGTTTAAAGATGATTCTCAACTATGCTATTAAAGATATAACGGAATTAATTGATATACCATTTTACTTTATGTAATATGTGTGTAAAATGGCCATGCATGGGTTTTCCCATTCAATGCAATGTATCTATACACTGGATCTAATTTGCATATTAATGTGTTCTTGGAGTAACTTGTAATGGAAAAAGAAGTGTAATAATGGGAGTAATAGTTGGCAACATTTTCATAATAATATCTAATGTTTTATAGATAACACTGATATGTAATTTCTGTCCCTATTCACTTGTTGTGTCTCCAGAATGCCTGATAAACATAAGTCCCGGTGTCCTGAACATATGAAATCAATGCCCTGTTCTGTAACAGAAAATCATATTTTGATTAGAAACCCCATAACATTTCCCTGAGATGTTGATTTATAACAAATTTTAAGTGATTTAAATGATAATTACAAAATATTGTAATATTTAGTGCTAAATTTGATTTAAATTTGAAACTTGATCATTTTTAAAGACCAAGGAGAAGTTGTTGTCCTGGTGAAACCTCCAAACAAATGGAATCTGTGAAAAGCCCTGAATGTGCTCCTTACAGGACATCCGGACTGAAACTGACGTGTGTGTGTCAGAGAAATTCACTCTCAAAATATAATGTCCTTCATAACATAAAATACTTAACAGCCAAAAAAAAAGAAAAGTAATTTAAGACAGTTTTGATTGATTTTGGTATTTAATACCAACATAGATAAAAACAACACTTACGCAATTCTTCAAAATAAAGGTTCCAAAAGGAGGTTTTCGCAGCAATGCCATGGAAAAAAGCTTTTCAAGGTTTTTTTTCTCTCCCCCAAATAACCTTTCAGTGATCAGTTCTTGAAAGAACCTATTTTTCTTAGTGGAAGAACACTTTAAAAATGTAATTTACACCATAAAGAAACTTTTGTGCAATGGAAAGGTTCCAATGAAGATATGGGTTCTTCATGGAAACCATCAATGCCAATAAAGAACCTATTTTGAATTATGAAATAAAAATGTATGCAAATGAGCGTGCCGCATTTGTGCATCTGGACACTTGACCAAAAACCTCATTATTACTGAGATACAGAAATTGTGGCATCTTCCTTATATTTGACAACTATAGCCCCAGTCTTCCCTATATATGAACATATGATTAAATCTAAATACACTTTTTATCAATTTAACACATCTTTGCTGAATAAAAGTATTAATTTCTTTCAAAAAAAGAATTACTGACCCCAAACTTTTGAACGGTAGTGTATATTGTTACAAAAGTTTTATATAAATAAATACTGTTCTTTTTTTTTTACTTTTTATTAATCAAAGAATACAAAAAAAAGTATCACAGGTTATAAAAAAATATTAATCAGAACAACTGTTTAATAAATCAGTTAAAAAAATTCTGAAGGATCATGTGACACTGAAGACTGGAGTAATGATGCTGAAAATTCAGCTTTGATCACAGGAATAAATGTGATCCAGGACCACAAAACCAGTCAAAAGGTCAATTTTTTAAAATTGAGATTAATCTGAAAGCTGAATAAATAAACTTTCCATTGATGTGTGGTTTGTTAGGACAATATTTGGCTGAGATACAACTATTTGAAAATCTGGAATCTGAAGATGCAAAAAAAATCTAAATATTAAGAAAATCTCCTTTAAAGTTGTCCAAATGTCCTTAGCAATGCATATTACTACTACTAATTAATGTTTGATATATTTACAGTAGGACATTTACAAAATATCTTCATGGAACATGATCTTTACTTAATATCCTAATGATTTTTGGCATAAAAGAAAAAACTATAATTTTGACCCATACAATGTATTGTTGGCTAAATACCCGTGAGACTTATGACTGGTTTTGTGGTCCAGGGTCACAAATTATATTTTAAAGTATAATAATATTTCACAATATTTTTTATTTCTTCTGTATTTTTTTATCAAATAAATGCAGCCTTGGTGAGCAGAAGAGACTTCTTTTAAAAAAACATTAATGCTTCCAAACTTTTGACTGGTACTGTATATTGTTAAGATATAGTGTTTCATATTCATTTTGGTTGTGTTTTCGTTGTTTAATCACTAATTTAGACAGCACTAAAGAGGAAGGCCTTCCCCAGGGCACAGATCAATAATCCATGCAGCTGTGAAAGATACAAAAAGAGGAAACTCTATGTCTAAAAAGAAAAGGAGCCAAAGCTTTTCCCTTCCTTTCAGTCTGGGCTATATTCAGACATAATAGTAAGTAACTGTCCAGCAACAACAACTAAATCTTATCAGCTGTGGGGGATACAATAGAGAGGCAGGTTTTATGCTGGCAGGCTTGCAAGTTGAAGTTGCAATTCATTCAAGCTGTAGTTAAGATATAATATATACAGATAGACTGATCTGTGAGGCTTATCAGAAACACAGCAGTCCGTTCAGCTGTTTTATGTGTCTGGATAAAGGCCCGTTCACACCAAGGACGATAACGATAAAGATTGTTGAGTTCATGCCATGTCGTAATTACCGTAAATAAGAGATGACAACATGTGACGCTGTACTCGGAGCTCTTCACGTCCTCAGCTTCTGACTTATACGTTTCTCTTGCCCTATTAAAGACAGGTGAACCAGGTAAGCCATACATATCAAGTGAACCCAGAAATGAAAATTCTGTCATTAATTATTTACCCTCATGTTGTTCCAAACCCGTTCCTGTTTGGAACACAAATGAAGATTTTTGTCACAGCAACGCAACTACCACTTTGATGCTTCAAAAAGTTCATAAAGAGATTGTAAAACTAATCCATATAGATTGAGTGGAAAAGAGACTCGATCGCTTTATATAAAGGACAGATTTAATTTAGGCTTTTATTCACATATAAACATTCATTAACTAACACATCAGTTGTGGTAAATGGAAGCTCAAGCACGAGAACCAATATGAACCAGTATGCGGCAGTCCTGTGGGCGAAAATGCCTTGTTGATGCTTGAGGTCAGAGGAGAATGGGCCGACTGATTCAAGCTGATAGAAGAGCAACTTTGACTGAAATAACCACTCGTTACAACCGAGGTATGCAGCAAAGCATTTGTGAAGCCACAACACGCACAACCTTGAGGCGGATGGGCTACAACAGCAGAAGACCCCACCGGTCTTAACGTGCTGTTCATTCTCGTGTTATGCAGCACGTTTGAGCTTCAGCAAGAACCAATGAGGTTCATTCTCGTGTTACGCATCACGTTTGAGCTTCAGCAGGAACCAATGAGGTTCATTCTCGTGTTACACAGCACGTTTGAGCTTCAGCAAGAACCAATGAGGTTCATTCTCGTGACGCAGCTCGTTTGAGTTTCCGCAAGAACCAATGAGGTTCATTCTCGTGTTAAGCAGCACGTTTGAGCTTCAGCAAGAACCAATGAGGTTCATTCTCGTGTTACGCATCACGTTTGAGCTTCAGCAAGAACCAGTGAGGTTCATTCTCGTTATACGCATCCCGTTTGAGCTTCAGCAAGAACCAATGAGGTTCATTCTCGTGTTACGCAGCACGTTTGAGCTTCAGCAAGAACCAATGAGGTTCATTCTTGTGTTACGCAGCACGTTTGAGCTTCAGCAAGAACCAATGAGGTTCATTCACGTGTTACGCAGCACGTTTGAGCTTCAGCAAGAACCAATGAGGTTCATTCTCGTGTTACGCAGCACGTTTGAGCTTCAGCAAGAACCAATGAGGTTCATTCTCGTGTTACGCAGCACGTTTGAGCTTCAGCAAGAACCAATGAGGTTCATTCTCGTGTTACGCATCACGTTTGAGCTTCAGCAGGAACCAATGAGGTTCATTCTTGTGTTACGCATCCCGTTTGAGCTTCAGCAAGAACCAGTGAGGTTCATTCTCGTTATACGCATCA
Source organism: Rhinogobio ventralis (assembly GCA_039654625.1). Classification (NCBI taxonomy): domain Eukaryota; kingdom Metazoa; phylum Chordata; class Actinopteri; order Cypriniformes; family Gobionidae; genus Rhinogobio; species Rhinogobio ventralis. Next base: position 47,404,997 of record CM077194.1, read on the forward strand.
CGTTTGAGCTTCAGCCAGAACCAATGAGGTTCATTCTCGTGTTACGCAGCACGTTTGAGCTTCAGCAAGAACCAATGAGGTTCATTCTCGTGTTACGCAGCACATTTGAGCTTCAGCAAGAACCAATGAGGTTCATTCTCGTGTTACGCAGCACGTTTGAGCTTCAGCCAGAACCAATGAGGTTCATTCTCGTGTTACGCATCACATTTGAGCTTCAGCAAGAACCAATGAGGTTCATTCTCGTGTTACGCATCACGTTTGAGCTTCAGCAAGAACCAATGAGGTTCATTCTCGTGTTACGCATCACGTTTGAGCTTCAGCCAGAACCAATGAGGTTCATTCTCATGTTACGCATCACGTTTGAGCTTCAGCAGGAACCAATGAGGTTCATTCTCGTGTTACGCATCACGTTTGAGCTTCAGCAAGAACCAATGAGGTTCATTCTTGTGTTGCGCATCACGTTTGAGCTTCAGCAAGAACCAATGAGGTTCATTCTCGTGTTACGCATCCCGTTTGAGCTTCAGCAAGAACCAATGAGGTTCATTCTCGTGACGCAGCTCGTTTGAGTTTCCGCAAGAACCAATGAGGTTCATTCTCGTGTTACGCATCACGTTTGAGCTTCAGCAAGAACCAATGAGGTTCATTCTCGTGTTACGCATCCCGTTTGAGCTTCAGCAAGAACCAATGAGGTTCATTCTCGTGACGCAGCTCGTTTGAGTTTCCGCAAGAACCAATGAGGTTCATTCTCGTGTTACGCATCACGTTTGAGCTTCAGCAAGAACCAATGAGGTTCTTGAATCTAAAGTTGTACATACGAGTTCTACGATCACAACATGCTTTTTACAAGTCAGAATATTTACGGTAATTACGACATGATGTGAACGCACCTATAGTTCTAAAAATCTTTCTAAATATTAAAGAATAGCACCACTGCTATAACCATTAACGATATCGTTGGAATATGAAAACAGCCAATCAGAATCCACCTTGCTTTAAAGAGCTCAGGCATTTAAAGCGGCAGAAGACAAAACAGTTTGAAACACTTTTAGAATAAGGTTACACGACACCGTTTTCAACTGAAAACAGAAAACTTTGTATGCGTTTTGGCCGTTTATTTACACGACAGTGGCGGTTTGGGGACGTGAAACCAAACTTTTGAAAACGGGTTTCAAAGTGCAAGGTTTTGAAAACGATACTATTGTCGTCTCCATGTAAACAACAAAAACGTGAATTTGTGAAAAAAAAAAAAAAGTGACGTCATGCGCATGCGTATTATGTGTTCAGTCTATTGGAGCCTAGTGTTTCTTGACAAAGTGACATCGCCATCTACTGGCCTGGTAGAGCCTTTTCAGTCATTTTCACAGATCCGTGAAGGGGGATCGTTTTGACAACGTTGTCGTCTTTTTTTAGTACATCGTTGTGTAAACATACGCTAAAGGAGTTATACTAAAACTCTGATGTGGTGTTGCCTCAACAATGAGTTCATCTATCTGAATATGCCCAATATATGAACACTTATCTTAAATATCTGTATATAATCAGTGCAGTGATATAAATGGAAACTCACTGCTGCTTTTTCAGGGAAGGAAATTTAAATTTAAAAACGTTTCCACATTTTTTTTATTATTTCTTTAATAACAGCGCCACATTCAGGACACTAAAGGCATTTAATTCAAGAAACAGCACTGAAGTATTACTAAGTTTATTTGTGCGTTAAAGACTTTACATGGTTATGTACATATTACACTAATACTTCAAACAGAAAACAAGTTCAAGTCAAACAATTGCATCTTAAAACTTCTCTAAATGGCATCAATACCTGTGCTGCACATTATCACATTATGGGGCAAAAAGTAGCAGGCTGAAAGTGCACAGGTTATATTAAAATGAACATGCACCAGACAGATGAATCTTTTAATATTATGTAGATTTTTACAGATTTGAACTGCCGGTCTGCACAAAACCACCATGAGGAAGCAACTGCAAATGTCTTGTGTTGTACATTCAGACGAGGAGACGTGTTACGACATTCAGCGGTTCAGCTCATCGGGAGCTGCACAACACAAGAGCTGGATTATCAAATATGAACACGTGTCAGCATGCCAAAATGTGCACAGCTTTCTTAGAAGAGAACAAAGCAATGTAATGGAGTGCAGTTATAACTCTCCTCTGAGGGGCATGACATACAGGCACATGTTAAATGCATATCAAGCTGCTCAAAGTGTGTACAAGCCATAGTGAAATCAGTTCATGAAGCACAGTGTTTACGTTAATGATCCTCTAACAGTGTTTTTTGAAATATGGGCTTGTGTTGAGGTGACTGGTGGCAGCACAGGAAATGATGCATCAGTCTCTCTCTCCAGCTCTTTACCCATAAATCTAGGACTGATTGGATGGGATGTCCCGGAGGGGTCGAGCTCTAGATGAGGCGAGGTTCATATGTTGAAGCTTTCCCCACATCCACACGTCCCTTTGATGTTGGGATTGTTGAATACAAACTCGCTGGAAAGTTTGTTTTCCACAAAATCCATCTCTGTGCCGAGCAGCGTCAGCTGGGCCTTCTTCTCGATGAACACTCTCGCGCCTGGAGAAATATAACACAAATACGATGAACAAAATTTGTATGTGCATGTGTAAAATTTACATAACACACGCCCGTTCAAAAGTTCGGGGTCAGTAATATTTTTCTTTTTTTTATTTTTATTAAAAAGGCACAATATGTAAGATTTTTAGATCAAAATATAAAAAAAACCACTAGAACAATGTTATATATTTTTTGACTTCCATTATCCCAAACGCTTCCAACAACTTTAACCAGGACACGGACTGTGTCATTGTGTCGCCTGTCAATGACGTCATATCTGCACTATCCTCGATTTCTGTAGAAACCATGGAAACACCAAAGACGCTTTGAGTACCATGTTTTACCACACCTCAGAGACAACACTATTTTGTCAAGTGGCTAACATAGAATAATCAGAGAGAGCTTTCTCCATCATACAATATATTTGAAAATTAATTGCATTTCATTTAGTAACACAAGTCATCCTGTTTTTATTAATTTGATATTCTAATATCGATCCAGTCGCTCTCGATCAAGTCTCTCATACCAGCCACAGGGGGAACACACAAAGTAACGTTAAAGGTGCAGTGTGTAATATTTATGAGGATCTATTGACAGAAATGCAATATAATATACATAACTATGTTTTCAGTGGTGTATAAAGACCTTACATAATGTACCGTTATGTTTTTATTACCTTAGAATGAGCCATTTCTATCTCCATACACCGCGGGTCCCCTTACAGTGAAATCGCCATTTTGCGCCGTCATGTTTCTACATTAGCCCTAAATGGACAAACTTCTCTACAGAGCGCTAGTCACTCTCTGCTCTCTCCGACAACGATATCTTCGTCCTGTGTCGGCCCCCGTAGCTTCTCGAAGTGCTTTGAAAGGGAGGGGTAAGCGGTGGACGGTTGCAATTCACAACCTCACCACTAGATGCCGCTAAAATTTACACACTGCACCTTTAAAACATATCTTTCAACACAAATGTATTTAGTATGATTGTTTTAACCATGTAAAACAGCGCTGCGTTATCCTACAAACATCTGTTCTTCATACGTGCTGGATTAACTGGATTTCACTGTTGAAGATTTGACATGATCCAAGATTGTTAGGTTCTTCGTAGCTCATTCATATACTCATTGACAGATTTATTCGTGAGGGAATAATTACCTAATAATTTTACACACATGAAGTAAGTTAGTCTGATCTGTGCATTAATTTGAACAGCTATTATGGGATTGGCTTGTAAATTGTAAATACTACAAATCGTGAAGTAATTTGGAATCATGTAAAAAACAGTACATTTCATTTATCTATTATAACTTTTGTCGTTTTCGTCGCTTGGCTGGTTCCTTATAAAGGTCCAGAGATGCAAGTTTTTCGTTAGGTGTGTGATTTTCTTTTTTAAAATGATGTCATTACATTGCTGTCTTGCCACCAGCCAAATTAGCCAGAGATCAGTTATCTGGCATCTGTCAAGTCATCTCAGATGTATGTGTTAAGCCACGTACGAAGAACAGACACTTAGTGAACAGAAGAGACTTCTTTAAAAACATTTTAAAAATCTTACCGACCCCAAACTTTGGAACGATAGTGTAAATAAAATATAATATTGTAATTTGTTAACTCACCATCTTGCAACACCTCCTCATCTGATTTGTCCTTCTCTTTGGTGTAGTCAAGAGTGTAAGTGAGGCCATTGCAACCTCTGGTTCGGACACCAACCTTCAGGCCAATCTGTTTGAAGACAAATGAAGAATCCCAAGAATGAGACAGGAAAAATGCATCGGTGAGGCTGCAGATGCTCATGACGAGTAGTAAGAAAACAAATACTCACATATTCTGGTTTATTCTGTAAAAGCTGTTTGACTTTATTCACAGCTGAAGGTGTCTGGAAATAAAGACATTCATTGATCATTTGTGGCATAAGAATTTCACAAAATCATGATCAGAGGGTCATTTAAGATTGAAAATGTAATGTTGATCATTTTTACAACAAAATACAGAGATGTCAAATCAATGTCCTTTAGTTAATGATTTGCAAATGCACTATTTTAGTTTTTTTCCCCTAAAGTTTGCTAGAAAGACAATATTCAAATTATGTTTTTAACTAAAAAAAAAAAAAAAAAAAAAGTAATTAGAAGATATATATATATATATATATAGTTTATCTGACAACTGTCCCATCGTCTGTTATTTTCCCATTCTATTAAGTTCAAATTTCACCTAAACTTTTCAATAATTCCACTTCAGTTGCAAACAGCTTCTCAAAGAATGTGGAGATTAAACCACTTTGTGGGACGTCTAGACACTCACATGTGGCTCTGAGTTCTGGAAAATGCTATATATATAGCAAATGTAAATACTAGGATGTCTGAGGTCCCATTGACAATGGAAACCTGCATGCATGGGATAGTCGTTTATATCAAGGCTGATAGTGATGAAGGAAGATAGCTGGTTTAAGGCCTTTAAGGCAAGACACTACAGGGAAAACCAGTGTTTTTTTTCATGCACTGGTTAATTTTGTGATTGTGGGTTATTTTGCTTCTTTCAGACTACTGGAAAGAAAACATACAAAATACACATTAAACTACTTGGGTCTAATGCTAATCTGCATTCTGACTTATTTACACTGTTAAAGAGTTGATTCTCATGCTAAACACGGCCAAAATTACAAAAAATGAGTTGGATGTAAGACGGCGTATTTCTGTGCCAAATACACTTTTGAACAAGTTTCGGAAAGTTTTTTTTCGAGTATGGCCCTGTATGATGTCATAAAGGGTGGAATTGCTTGTATGGGCAATTCTCCCGGATGAGCATGACACACACACACACCAACCAACCAACCAACCAGAGCGAGAGCAAGACCACGCCCATCAACGAGCTTTGTTTGGGTTACGGGAGCCGTCGGCAGCGCTGCCATTTAGTTTTTAGACCACAAAATCAACAATGTCACTAAAGAAGTGTGTTTCTGGTTGTGAGGGAAAGCTCACCTTGTTCAGCTTCCCAAATAACCCAGCGTTAAGGAAACAGTGGATGCAGTTTGTTTTTCCGGAGTTTTGCAAGTGTGTTTGTTTGTTCCCGGTCATGAGTGGAAACCGCAGGCGGTGACTGAAACTGCATCAGATGTGTGTGTTTTGTTGCAATCGGTGCATAAGTGCATATAATGTCAACAACACCAATGTATAGAGAATCGAAAGTTATCCAGGGATAATGCCATGATGCATTTCATGTATTTTGTGCGTATTTTGTGTGTGTGTGTCTTTAGCTCCACCCACTGCACACCTGCACAAGCTCGGCTGTTTTCAGAAAGAATCGGTACATTGTATCTGTCTTTTACATTGTAAGACTCTTCGGAGATATATAGATACTCAAGATTAACACGAGATTAGCAGAAACTGTGTGTGTTATGTACCCTTTAACCATTAATTATAAACTATAAAGGAATGTCGTTTTTCTAATAAATTTTTCTTTGTAAAAAGTGTATAGGGTCACTAGTGACCCGAGGTTTGTTAATAGTGTAAGTATATTTTATATACTTACTAAATATTAAATATCAATAAGTGCAATTCATCTTTATTGCTCAAGGTGATGTTTCATTCATAATTTCCACATGCATAAACAAAACGATATACAAGTATCATCAGCAAAACTTGAAATGGCTCAGCAATTACAATCAAATATTAGTGTCACTGTCGCTTGATGGTGGATCTGGTGAAGAAGCTGTCAGCATATTGATTTTGAAGACATTGAAACAAGTGATAGTTTTGAGAATATGATTGAGATGGTGAATATGAGCCAGATGCTGAATGTACTGGGAAATGAGCCCGTATGGATAACAGTGATGATGGTAAAAGCATCTGCCCAAATCAAACACTTCCAAGTTGCAAAAGGTAATGTGTTAGAGAGCACATGTGCCCAAATATGTAATAATAATAATAATAATAATTGGGGAAACGTTCATGCATTTAAGGGTTAAGTGTTTATTATATATATTCACTTCATCTATTTGGACCGGTTCTGTAGATTTCAATATCTTTAAAGGCTGTTTTCAAAATACTTTTTTTTTTTTTCCTGCACAGAAAACTCCACTTCAGCAGCACTTACACCAAACTTCAGTTTTATATTCTGAAGGTTGTTCATTAATTTACCTAATTTCTATGAAATTTTATTCCTAAAAAAATCAAATTCCAAAATCCACGCTTTAAAGGATATTCAACAAAATTTCAGAAACTTGTAACGAATAAAAAACATGCTTGCTGTACTGTGATTAATCAAATGGGGAAGTATGGTGACATCTACTAGTTGACATGTTACCCTATTCAAGCAATCAAGGTAAAAAGTCTACTTGAAGTCGTTTTAGATAAGAGTATCTGCTAAATGAGTAATGGCTGCTTGCAAACACTGGATTACACATAGAAAACAAAGTTAAAACTGCTCTGAGAACAATTAAATATGTAATTAGCATCACGCAGTGCACAGTGCTGTTTAAAATATAAATATTCCCAGTCCCCAAACCATTTCAACTTTAGCACGTACTCAGTAAACATTTGTGTTACAGCAGAGGAATGCTGAAATTGGAGAGGCTTAGGGTCTTTAACAACAAACCTAAATTATGGGCCTGTTATCTGATCACAGATCACTGAACGCCTGCTGTCCTGACTTCACCCTAAACAACCACTCCTATTCACCCGGACAGGACAAACAAGTGGTGTGAAAGACAGCAACTTTAAATAGGCACAAGCACAACAATATATTTAGAGGGCAGATCTAGAAGGTTCTGAAGCAGGAACTTAATACATAAACATGATTAAGCGCTTGATCGCATCTGCTAATGGCTAACCTGCCCAAAGACTGACCTTTACGTCAAATTTAACTTAAACAACTCAACCACATTGCAATCACAAGCTCTAAAGTTTGAATATCCATCTTAATATACCCGAGTGGACGACGTTGTCTGTTATAAGCCGTTATTGATCAGATATCCGAGCTCTGGCTACGACTAAACGTCTCTGTCATGTATGCTATCTCAAGTATTTGAGAAGTAAATGTTTGTTCGGTCTCGTCATCGTGTTGAAAACTGAGTCAACACTCACCAGCGTTAAAGCAGCTCTTGTTGGCAATATTTTCCGTCTGCTAACCGCCCTTACAGTCGCCCGTGCTATGGAGGCTGACATGTTGAAGTTACTTAAGCACTTCGTGTTTGGATGTAAACACCAGCGGTAATGCAAGGAACGCCCGCCTCACCGAACGCACAGGATTGGTTGGTTATTTTGAGTGACAGCGTATACAGCCTATGAGTGACCGTTACTCTAGACTTTGACACCACCATGCAACAATTTGTAATATTACGCAACTAATTTTAACGTAAAGTCAGAGGACGTGTAGTTCGCTCAATGATTATAAAGTACTGAATGATTATAAAAATTATTATTAAAAGGATGCATTGTAAACACCAGAGGTTATGCAAGGAACGCCCGCCTCACCGAACGCACAGGATTGGTTGGTTATTTTGAGTGACAGCGTATACAGCCTATGAGTGACCGTTACTCTAGACTTTGACACCACCATGCAACAATTTGTGATATTACGCAACTAATTTTAACGTAAAGTCAGAGGACGTGTAGTTCGCTCAATGATTATAAAGTACTGAATGATTATAAATATTATTATTAAAAGGATGCATTGTAAACACCAGAGGTTATGCAAGGAACGCCCGCCTCACCGAACGCACAGGATTGGTTGGTTATTTTGAGTGACAGCGTATACAGCCTATGAGTGACCGTTACTCTAGACTTTGACACCACCATGCAACAATTTGTGATATTACGCAACTAATTTTAACGTAAAGTCAGAGGACGTGTAGTTCGCTCAATGATTATAAAGTACTGAATGATTATAAAAATTATTATTAAAAGGATGCATTGTAAACACCAGAGGTTATGCAAGGAACGCCCGCCTCACCGAACGCACAGGATTGGTTGGTTATTTTGAGTGACAGCGTATACAGCCTATGAGTGACCGTTACTCTAGACTTTGACACCACCATGCAACAATTTGTGATATTACGCAACTAATTTTAACGTAAAGTCAGAGGACGTGTAGTTCGCTCAATGATTATAAAGTACTGAATGATTATAAAAAATATTATTAAAAGGATGCATTGTAAACACCAGAGGTTATGCAAGGAACGCCCGCCTCACCGAACGCACAGGATTGGTTGGTTATTTTGAGTGACAGCGTATACAGCCTATGAGTGACCGTTACTCTAGACTTTGACACCACCATGTAACAATTTGTGATATTACGCAACTAATTTTAACGTAAAGTCAGAGGACGTGTAGTTCGCTCAATGATTACAAAGTACCGAATGATTAAAAAATTGTTAAAATAGTTTTTTCGGCAAAAAAATATGGTTTATTGTATTTGATTCCATTAACCTGAGTTATTATCGTTAACTGAAACGAAAACCATTAAAACATTACCGTTAATTAAAATAAACCTCAAATAAAATAAAATATAAATAAAATATTAGTGGAAAAAATGAAACCAAATGAACATTAGAAATGTTGAAGCACTAAAACTATTAAATGGAAATAAAAACTAAAACTAACAAAATATGAAACACGAATAAAATGACAAAAGCACAACAAAATGGCTAAAAAAAGAAGCTAAAATTAACATGAAAACTAAAAAATTATAAGTGGGGTGGACTAACTTTTCCACACAAGCAGCGACCATTTCTATTTATTTAAGCTGTACAAATCATAATATATCATATATTAAAATGCAGTTGATCTGATAAAATTCAAAATACCCGTTCTAAAACACTTTTTCATGAATGTGTAACAAAACATCCTGGCGATACCAAATGTCTGCGATTAAAACAGTTAACACACTGGGAAATATGAAAAATGTAAATTCATTACAAAAACACAAATACAGAGACCGAATTATGACAAAAATCCATTTATTGTCAAAAAAAAAAAAAGAGAACCAGAGTTGAATTACTAATATGGAGGGAATTCATTGTGTTTATTGACATTGCATCAAATGCAAGGTAGGCAATGTAGCTTTCATTGAAGCATGCAATTCATTCAGCAAAAACTAAATACTGCTATAAACTATACAATAAAGCTTAACAACTAAAACCAAGCCCAGTCAAACTGAAAAGTTCAATTAACCTGCATTAATATTAGCATAATTGTAAATACACAGACCCCAGCCGACATTTCTTTATGTACATTTTTATACAAAATAAAATGCTTATTGGAACACACACACACGATGCACAAATGTGCAAAGTTTTGTTACTAAAACTATTCAAGCAAATAAAAAAAAAATAAAAAAAACAACGAGGCGACGATCTAAATTACAAAAGGTAATCAACTGGACTCTTAATTTAAAAAAAATAAAAACAGATAAAATGAGAAACATCGATTTCATTCCACAATTAGAAAAAACTGAACTAAAAATTAGACACCTATAAAAGGCACATTGATCAAGGTGTTCTAACTGGGGTTCAGGATAATACTGGACTCGGGCTGTTGTAGATCATAAAACAGTCCACTTCAGCCGGGAAATGGCTCATTCACTTGAAAGGGCTCCACTTCTCCACAGACGCAACTACAGATGCATGTCTGTTGGCGAGACTACCTACAATATGATGGAGAAACACAGCATGGATTATGACAGAACATTAAATATCACCGGCCACTTTATTAGGTACACCTGTTCAACTGCCCGTGAACGCAAATATCTAATCAGCCAATCACATGGCAGAAACTCAATGCATTTAGGCATGTAGACTTGGTCAAGACGATCTGATGAAGTTCAAACTGAGCATCAGATTGGGGAAGAAATGTGATTTATGCTGCCTTCACGTGCTATCGGAATTATCATAAATACGAGTTTCCTAGGTGAAAATTGCACATGAACGTCCTCTGATGTCGTGTTTACCACTGGGAAGTTCGCATATAATTTTGATACCCAAATTCTCGAGATGGACGTGCCATAAACTAAACATGGTGGCGGGGAGGTCTACTTCTGTGACAAGTATGATTTATTCGTTTTTCCCCAAAACAGCTAGATCATCTCGTCTTGTCATTAATGTACTGCATATTTACATATACAAGTAATCATTTGAAACGTATTGTGTTTCATACACAGCCAAAATAGCCATACTTCCCTCGTGGCTCAAAATGATCCGAAGCCCTAAAATTATACATGCTTTTTTTTTTTGTCCAGAAAGCTTATTTCATTTTTATATTTAAAAAAAAAATATAAAAACAAGTTTTGTTATTTTTTATTTTATTTTCCTTTAAACTACTAGATTTTATCAATAAATAAATAGTAATTTAAGTACACTTCACATTCAAATTCAAAATAACTATTACATGCATAACCCTTTTAATTCAGCTCAGAATCTCTCACATTGGGTGTCTCTGCCGACCTCTTGTGGAAAAATAATATAACATGATATTTCATGACTCTTGCCACAAGATGGCCTTATAGCTCTATATGGAGCAAATGAGCCGTTCCGCTGGGTCCTGAAGTCAGTTTCTCTTCAGTATGCATTCAGATACACATGTAGACATTATAAAAGCATTTTTTGGTAGTTGTAGCATTTAAGTTTTGAGCATTTTTAGGTTTTTCTATGTGTACAGAAGCATTCTTCACATTCCATTCATTCCTGTCAAACTGAGCTTGCCGCAGGTCTGAATGCCTCTGCCAGTTATCAAGTCACCAATGCACTGGATTGTGTTTCAGCAGTGGCTTCGAAAAGGGACCAAAAGCTTGCGTTTTTATTGTTTGGTAGAGCTGCACAATTAATCATTAAAAGTTTGCGATCTGGATTCAAACCCACGCGATCTTGCTCCTGAATGACAATGATTCTGTTGTTGCACATCGCAAGCGTCAGCGGAGCGTGAGCAGTGTGTATTTTGACACTGCCCATGTTACTGAATGAGAGGGTCAGCAGTCACGCTTCTGTTGTGAACGCTCTCATTCATTGACATGGGCAGCGACTAAATACACGCTGCTGACGCTTGCGATGTGAAACTGTTTAAACTGGATATAAACTGATGTCTATGGTAGTGATCAAAATAAGAGTAAATCATCTTTAGAAAGTATGCATTGTTATTGCTTATCGTTACGCAACAAGGTGGCGACAAGTGTGTGAGTGTTTAAAAAAAAGTGTCATTGAATCATTCATTTAAAAGATTTATTCACAAACGCCGAAAGTCTTTATGAATGAGACACTGACTCTATTCAAATTCTCTTTTATTTTCTTCAAATTAATATTTTTTGCATAGGCTAAAGCAATGAACATTTTGTCAGAACCTCTAGTTTGCATGTTATTTTGTTTAGTTGTCTAATGTTTTTTTCTTCAGAATCATGGGAGAATAGCAATCTCCATTTTCCACACAAAAAAATGTGATTTTCAATTTGTCCAGAATCGTTCAGCTCTATTGTTTGATCAGTTTGTTTTTTTTATGGAAAACAAACAAACACCACAAGATCCATAAAAAATCGTCAGTCTTTAGACAAATGCAGTTTTACTTTATTATCATTAATATACAGATGACAACATTGTCAAATGATCCACACGATCCATAACTAAAAACGCGGTATTATTCGTGCTAGGCCAGTAGATGGCGATGTCATTTTGTAAAGAAACACTATGCACCAACAGACTGAACATGTAATGCGCATGTGCATGACGTCACCTTTTTCACAAATTCATGTTTTTCTAATTTACACGGAGACAATAACAGTATCGTTCTCAAAAAAACTAAAAACGCTATTCTCGTGTAAATGAATGGCCAAAACGCATAAAACGTTTTTCGTTTTTAGCCGAAAACGTGTCATGTAAACACCCCCTTAGTTGACGATAATAACCCTGGATGAATGTTCATGCCTGGTGTGAATAGATCCATAGGAATCAACTGTTGATGGACCGCATAAATCAGCATGCACTCGTGTAGTGTACTGACCTGCTTCAGGACCCAAAATCATCCTCTTTGCTTTGCGCTTCTTTCTCCTGTCCTGTTGAGGACTGTCCTGCAGACACACAAGAATCCAACAAGAGATCCACTAGAGTTTAATTGTTTAATAAACAAGAATTGTTTAATTGTTTAATAATTAATTGTTAATAAACAAGAGTTTAATTGTTTAATTCCTAGGCAAAACTACAGTGTTCATGCATTATGATAACTGTAATTAAGATGATATCTGACATACTTTGTCCCTGTCTGATGCAGGACTTCTTTGGTATGTAGTCGGGGAGGATTCTGCAAAGAGAAATGCATGAATGACTGCGTGATTCTTGACCAAATTGCATCACTTGGTTAATTCCAGCAGAACTAAATAGACTTTAAACAATGCAATGAGCGCAGCTACCTAAAGACTTGGACAGCAGGCAGTCCTTCTTGATGTGAGCGTTGGAGCCGCACAGATAACAGCATTTCTCCTCCCTCTGCCGCCACCGTCCTTCCTTATAAGGGCTGTCGTCCATCATGCCTTTGGCGGCTCGGTTGGCATCACGTCCACTGAAGAATCCATCAGTATTGTCGCGTCTTTGTCTTAGTATAAACAAGCAAATGAATAAACCATGAACAAAATCAAACTAAAAGCATCAAATGTCTGATTTAAAGCACAAGTAAGCAATTTCTGAGAAATGCTGTTGAAAGTGAAGCAGCACAACACACTTGTAGCCAATCAGCAATAAGGGGCGTGTCCACTCATGATGGGGGAGGAGAGAGAGTGAGCAAGAGGGAGATTTGAAGAAAGACTGTAGAAAGAGAGATGGCTGAGAGACATTACAAAAGAGAAAAGGTCAGAGGAATATCACGTTAGGACATCACATTAGAAAAGCTTTCCAGTGCTGGAGAGACAAGCAAGGCGGCCTGAAAATTGACACAGAGGTTGTGTTGTTTCTGCTCACTCCATTCGTGAGTAACATTGGTTTTGCTAATTCACTGAACCAAGATATGCTGTTGTTGTAATGTTAGCTGTAGTAACAGGACAGTTTTAAGTGTCACTGTTTATCTGCTGCTGGAGACTAAAGCTTGGTTTATACTCGACGCGTCCGCACAAGCGTAAGGGTGCACACGGCAAAAAAGACTTTAAAATCGCAGCGTGGGCGGTAGTGCGCGTTGAGAGCGCGAGACCCCATTTCGTTTCGCGGTGTGCATGGCGAATTTTCAAATACACATAATGTTTAATGTTTTGAACTGAAAGAAAACGTAAGATATAACGTAAGCTTGTTGTTTATATTGCCTAAACGTAAGCTTGTTTCTCAAAGTTTCTCTTGTTTCTTTTTTTTTTTTTTTTCAAAATTTTTTCAAAATAAATCATTTAAAATCAACGAATATTCGAATATTCGTTTTTTTATGAGCCCAAATATTCGAATACAATATTTTGGAAAAATGCCCATCTCTACTAGCAACATTGAGCATCAACCACATGGCAAACGCTAATACTTTTTCATAGAACTGTTATATAAAGTAGACTGTATATCTATAACGTATTAGACAGGACTGTTAAACAGATCATAAATGAATGAAGTCAGAGAATGGGAGCACTGTGTGCTCAGGCGTTCTCAGCGCCGTCATAAGTCACAACAACAAGCGTGGCTTACATCACTTCAGAGTTCTTATTGGCGGCGCGAATGCAACCAGGAAAAACGTCCCTAGGGGAACATTTAGTTCTCGGGGAGCCGACCTGGTGGCTAGTTCCTAGAACTACATGGTGCAAAAGCCCCTATTATTTTGCTTCACTTCTGCTACGATAAAGAGACATCCAGTCTTGCATTGTGTGTTTGTACTTTTTGGGGGTGGAGCAAAGAAGGGAGGGGTGTGTTTGTTTGGGTTGATCTCAAATATCAACAGTTTTCTCAGAAAAATCACTTACTGCACCTTTAATGAGGATTTCTGTTTTAATGTGCAAAGATACACTACCGTTCAAAAGTTTGGGATCGGTTAGATTTTTTAAATGTCTCTTCAGCTCACCAAGGCTACATTTATTTAATCAAAAATACAGTAAAAACAGAGAAAAGTTATTTTAAATTGTAATATTTCAATGTGAATATATTGCAAAATGTAATTTATTCCTGTGATCAAGGCTCAGCATCATTACTCCAGTCTTCAGTGTCACATGAACATTTCTGATTATTATCAGTGTTGAAAACTGTTGTGCTGCTTCATATTTTTGTGAAAACCGCCATAGTTTTCCCCCCCAGGATTCTTTGTTGATTAGAACAGCAAAAGTACAGCATTTATTTGAAATGGAAATCTTTTGTAACATTGATAAAATAAAGTGACAGTAAAGACATTTATAATTTAATACATCCTTGCTGAACAAAAGTATTCAATTATTTTAAATCTTGCAGGCCCCAAACTTCTGAACAGTAGGAAACATTCTCAATGGATCATTGTAGCATGAAATATAGAAAAGAATGTTCAAAATTAAGTAGTGTTCGGTATGAACGAAAATTTAAGTTAAGTAAAAGAAAAATGTGAAAAAGTTATCCTGTAACAGTCCTAGTGCTGAATTACCTCTTTCGCATCGGACAGTCTTTCATAAAATGGCCAATCTTCCCACAAATGCGGCAGCAGCGGTCATTGGGTGCAAGCTTGCCCTCTGTCAGCACCTCTGGGTCAAAGAAATACTCCTGCAAACAGTGAATTTGAACATAATAACTTGACCTGTGATGTGTCTTACAGAATTTACATGCTTAAGGTACAGGACACAAACCATTTTATTTGAATACTCCGGTGGAAAGACTCGGACAGGGGTGCCGAAAACTCTGCGGGCGTTGATGAAGGCCTTCATGATGAAGCTTGCCACTGTAAACATAAAACACAACCAGCCATTAGACGGCAAGATATCAAACTTCATTTGTTTTTAAAAACATAGGGAGTAAAGGCCCGTTCACACCAACTATAAATGATAAAGATATTGAGTCCACACCACAACTATAACGATAACAGCACAGAGAAATTATATCGTTGGAAACACTTTCAAAATGATTTTTCCCAGCTGATGAATGATAAAAACATTTACAGTCAATCAGAATCAATCCTCCTTTAAAGAACTCGAGCATTTAAAGCGGCAGACGACAAAACTGCAACACGCTTATAATAAACAGAACAATATCGTCCGCTGGTGTGGACACTAAAATAGTTATCCTTATCTTTATAGCTATAGTTCTTGGTGTGAACAGGCTTTTAGAATGGATGACTACTATATACATTTATATAAGGCTGTTGGAACACAAAAATTTGCTGATGGAGAGATAAATCTGAAATAGTTTAAACAATCAAGGTCATTGATAACTCAAATTAGCTAAATGCAGGTGTTTCATCCTAGTACAGTGAATGAAGGTTTATACATTTGAATATAAACTTCAATAAAGCTAGGTCATGTAATGCAACAATGAAACATTAACTACATTTACATGCATCCTCATAATGCGATTATAAGGAGATTTATAGTAGGCTAAGGCTGGGCGATATGGCCAAAAAAAATCATATCTCTGTATTTTTTTGGTTGAATAGCAATACATGGTATATATCCCGGTATTTTCTATGTTTTTCTATTTGGAAAAAAAAAAGAAGTATTTATTTAAATAATAATTAATTTAATTTCACATCCTGCCCCAATGATGTCCTAAGACAATGTACAAATATACTTGTAAAAGTGTTTGTCGCGCATGTATGCGGTGGCGCTCATTCACAGAAGCCTGAATTTTAGCGGAGATTCACATGCAGAAGGCTCGTCCTCTCCTGACAGCAAAATGGACATATTTGCATGACTTTCTAACATTTACAGATGGAGAATATACCTATGAAATATAAGTTATGCACTGTTTAATGCGTTTGAAATGTGGTTCTTAAAGTATTTATCTGTCTATCAGCACAAGTAGCCTATCTCTCAGAGCATCTGACAGGGGCAAGCTGCTTTAAACTATACGTGTTAACTATATCTTACCAGTTATTTTGAAGCCCTTAATATAAAGCATGTGTCATGTTGAGGACAAATTGTATCATGCACTTTTCCTGCATCAGCTCACTCTGCGTACTCCGCTATTTTTCAGATGCGCTCGTATCAATCTACTGTATATTGATACAAACGGTATTGTCTCATTCCAACCCGTTTCTAAAAAATATATATCGATATATCGTACAAACTCGATATACCGCCCAGCCCTACAGAAGGTAATATCGCGATTAAACTTTACCTCATGTAAATACAATACTTTGATCAAATTGATGCGATTACACTCATAATCATAGTAAAATGTAACGTATGCCGATTTAAAATCGCAGTAAACAGGCATTTAAAAATCGCATCCACTCCACTCTGATCAAAGTGTACATGAGCATTTTTGAGGGGCTGAAGAAAGTTTGTGTTCACAAAGTTGCATGACATGAATATAATGCAGTATACTGATGGTTGAAAACATTAAAATAGAGACATTTTTAGGTGCACAACCTAAAAAAAAAAGGACTGAGGCCGGATACCAAAGTGGCAAATAAATCTGTGAGCACTGGAAGAGCCTGACTAGTAACACACCGACTGCGAGTTCATCATTTGTGCTGTGCATTGGGGTATGTGAAGAACAGCAGTAAAAATAACCACAATTCTTAGCGAATAATCAGAATGATGAAAATTTCATGTAAAGCTGGTACACGGTGTGATTTTTGCTGTCGTACAAGCTCACAGACGATTTGTTTCACTCGTGTGGAAATCGTTGATGCTCATATGGTTGCGACTCGCAGCATGTGAAAGGAATTAAGAGACGAGCCGAGCACGTTACGAGCACCTCACGACCTCCCGATAATTTTAAGACATGTTTAAAAAGTTTGGGGGGGGTCCCGATTTTAAACAGTGTATAGGCTGTTCCCTATTGTCAAATCATACACAACCACGTCACATAGGCTAAATTTATGAGTATTATTATGCTATATGTGGCTGCAACCATACAGCATGCGCATACACGGTCACACACACACACTCACGCGCGTACTTTCTCCCTCTCTAGTTTCTGTTGAAAGGAATGGCTGCTGTTCTCTGCTTTTTAAACAAATAATTTGCACACAAATAATTTTTTCTTTCTTTTTCCTATCCGAAGCTATAGCTGCAACATTGAAAACTCAGCTCTGTGTTTAGCGCGAAAACTCACGTGATTGCCTCCGGCTCGCCGTGAATAGTCGTGCCGTGTACCAGCTGCTTTGATGCGATTATCAAGTTAACTGACTCGTACCGTGTGCAATATCTCACAACCTCCCGAGTGTCCAAACTCGCACAGTGTGCGCCCGCCTTAAACGAGTGAAGTGGTTTGCTCGTGTCATGTAAACTTCTTAGTGCAATTAAGTCTTTCTGATTATTGGAAATATCACATTATTGGTGCACATGTAAACATCGTCAATGAAAAGTAGGGTTTGTATGAAGGATAATACATGCAACAGTAAAAGAAACAAAAAAGAAGAGAAAAATATGACATACTTCTCCGTGAGAGACCAGCTCCAAGATTATGACTCAAATCAAAGGGATCTAAAAGAGGAAAGAGAAAGACAAATGATTAGCTACAATCTCGCATGCTGTTTTCTGTACTGCACACCCATCAAAAGTAAGCGCACAGAAAGCCACCTCTCATACTGTATAGTGCGCGATACTGAACTGAGTTCTCTTCCACATCTTGTTGCACTTGAACGGAGAAATATGCACAAAAATATGTCAAAATCAAGCTGCAACCTCCCCCAGTTTCTCTCAAAGCCAATACAGAAGTGACTTAAACTGCAGTTCATCGACTGGCCGCTAGAGACAGGCTCCAGAAGGGAGCAGAATCTCATTGAACCCCATGATAAAATGCCCAACTTTACAGCAGGAAAAAAACATGTTTACAGCCTGGTACAAATTGTGGTTTTGGTCTATACGGCTAATTTTGCCCTTCATGACAACTGTGAGGGGGGTGAAATTTTTTCTCAATTTTTTAAACTCAATAGTTTAAATGATGTTAAGCCTTAAAGTTCTGCATAATTAAGGGCGTGGCCACTTGAGTGACCACTTGCTACTGTCACTACTAGCCGTTTGTCTGCTGTCTGTTAGCTCCACCCACTCCACCTGTTAGCTCCTCTTAGCCCATTTTCAGTTATCAGGGTGTGACGCGCTGTGACGTGTTGCCAAGATGGCAACGGCCGCACTTTAGGCTTCAGAAACGCTCTTCAGAAACCTATGGGTGACGTCACGGACATTACACCCATATTTCTTTACAGTCTATGGTCAAAATATTCTCGTAAACACAGTCAGTTATGTCTAAACATAAACAGTGGAGAAAGAAACGCATGTGTAACAGTATAATGGATCCGTGCAGCTCTAAAAGTGACAGCAGCCTAATATTCCTGCTACAGTCTCTATGATAACGTTACTCAAACAACAAAAGACAGAAAATTCACTCACTGTTCATGACTACAAATATAGTTTCAAAAGTTATTCAATGTATATTTTATTTATAAATTGCAGTGTTATTTTACATTTCATTAGTTTCTGTTCCTGAATACCTGAAAATCTTAATGTCACCCCTGTGGTGAAAATCAAGTTTTTAATGTTGTTTATATGTCTATGTGGTGTTTTTAATATGAATTTGCACATGGTTTGTCTTAAAGCATAAGTCAACACCATTGCAGAGTATTTTCTCTTTAAAACTGCAGTAAACCAAAAACACGGTTTGAAACCACTGGTGTTCCTTGACATCACAAACTACCTTGTAACCAATCACGTCACGAGGGGGGCGGGACTTTAGCATATTTAACTATTCTCTGAAGCAGGGGACTTTCAAGAGAAGCAGGTTATCGTGGTATATTTTTCTGTTGAATTATGCATATGATTCATAATTATGCATATATAACGACATTATGATGAACTATATGCCTTTGTCCACTGACGTTCTATGATGTTCAAAGCGTTTCTAAGGATGCTAATATGTAAAAGGCAGACTGAGATGACGAACGGGAACATGGTTTGTTTAACACTGGCTTGACTACATTATCAAACAGCTAATAATATGTTTGCTAAAGGCTTATCATATTAATTCCTGTTATGTGTCCGACGTTGTAAAGAGCGCCCTTGTGCAGCGTTTACTACAGTAAGTTGGCCGACTATATTTGAGCTTGTGCGATTGAGTGGGGCTAATTTGCATATTCATGAATCCATGTTTCGCAATAAGACTTAGAATAAATGTGAATGATATCAACTTTAGGTTTTTTTTCCCTTATTGAAATCGAAATTAGGAATCCGATACCCAACCATAGTTACCGCTGCATATTCATAGGTTCTTGGTCAGATTTTTGCCCCACATCAGTAGTTATTGCTTGGTCTTACCCTCGATGGCAAGATGTTTGGAGGTCCATTGCTTCTTGAAGGTGGTGAGAGGTTCTTTCCTGCGGATGCAGATGACAGACTCCTTAAAGTCAAACGTCTCGGTGTAAAACTGCAGCAGCCCGAGCCACAGCTGCCCCACAGACTCCTTGTTCTTCTTATACTCCGGCCAGTATTTATGCTGAGGAATGAACAACAGTCCTAGACTTGTCAACTATCACAAAATAAGTCCAAGACATGCGTTTTGTGCTACATGTTTCACAGAAACTTTTTACAATTAACTGTGCAAGCAATAAATAAATAAATAAATAAAATAAATAAATAAATAAATAAACACACACATATACACTACTACAATGCTTTTATTTTTGGATCTCACTCACCAAGTTCTTCAAATCTTTAAAGAAATGTACATCCCAGCCATCTACATGGACTACTGGCTTCTTCTCTCCATCATATATCTACAAAAGACATATACAAAATGAATTTAGAGTGAACGGATGTTTTACATCAGTGTCATCCCATAATACAGTAGTATGTTGATTTTTAGCAATATAGAAGAATATACACAAAAAGAGCATTTTAACCCCTTTTAACCACTATTCACACATTGTTTATGTTAAAATATAATTATGATTATAGGGGGCATAAAGGGGGGGCATGCACTTCTAAATTACAAGAAAGTAGGAATACATTTTTTTTTTAGGTTCTGTAACAGTTAGTAACCTTGTATTTAAAAAATGTTTAATATAAGTAACTCATTGAAAAGGTTATAATTGTCAAGAAACACACCTCTTGGAGAACTGGGATAACAGGCGGGCTTCTTTGTTGAAGGAAGTAAAGGACCATTAGAGTGTAAGCATACGAAGACAGACTACCACGAGATGCATCTCCAATGTCACACACCTGAAAAGACAAAAATTCTCAAGATGATAAATATGTTCAAGTGCCCCTATTATGCTTTTTCAGATATTATTTTTAATGCAGGGTGTAATAGAGCTGTTTGTGACTGTAAAAGGTCTGCAAAGTTTCAAAGAAAGAAGCGATTCTGAACTGCCTGAAACGAGTTGTCAGTAATTCCAGTCTGACTTCCTGCATGAACCTACGTAAGTTTGTAATAAATTTGCATAATGCCAGCCGCCTATGGTCTTCATTGGCTGCCCGTGAACAACGTCTACTTTGACGCTGTTTTCTGCTGCCAAAGCAAAGCCACTTTGATGCACTTCCAAAGGATGAGACTCACGCTGGAATTGATACAGTAAAACTAATGCCATCATTACTGTTCGTTTCGTTGTGTATCAAGTGCTGAGGAAGATCCAGAACTGAAATTCAGATATGCTCATGGAGTTTTGTCCTTTCTGGATTCCTTCTCATTCAAGCTTCAAACTTGGCTACTAAGGAGTAGGATTTCTATGACTGAAACAATAATGCCATCAGTTAATGAACGTGTCGAAACTTACTTTGGAGAACACTTTCATGACATAGCAGAGGATCTTCACCCGAGCGTCAATTGCAGCATAAGATGCCAGTAACTGTGTGTTGTGCAAAGCCTGAGGAGATAAAAAGGAAAAACCTTGGTTGCACTTTAATTTACAGTATATGGACTTACAGTGTATTTACACCAGAACGCATTTAGGGTTACACTATTTTAAGGTGTTTGTGGTACAGTGTAATTATACATGCAAGTACTGAGTAATAATAATTAAATACATGTAGTTACTATAGGGTTTGGTTTAGGGTTAGTTGCATGTAATTATGCACAATTTATGGTAATTACAATAATAACTACATGTAACAAAGGGATAGGGTTAGTTAAATTCATAAAAAAAAATTATAAGATACATTAACTAAGATAGGAATTAATATAATTTAACCTTTTCAATTTAGAAAAAGATTGTAAGTTGCACACTAAAACTAAACTTACTAAACTAAAGAATGTGGATTGTCAATCCATGAATTTAATTAGGGCTACCGATCATTAAAAAAAAAATATATATATATTTCTGTCACACCTAACATTAAAGTTTGTTATCGTAAATATACAGTGCATCCGGAAAGTATTCACAGCACTTCACTTTTTCCAAATTACAGCCTTATTCCAAAATGATTAAATTCATTATTTTTGTTCCTCAATTCTACAAACAATACCCCATAATGACAACGTGAAAGAAGATTGTTTGAAATTTTAGCAAATGTATTAAATTAATTAATTAATTAATTAATAAAAATAAAAAACAGCCTTTGCCATAACACTCAAAACTGAGTTCAGGTGCATCCTGTTTCCACTGATCATCCTTGAGATGTTTCTACAACTTAATTGGAGTCCACCTGAGGTAAATTCAGCTGATTGGACATGATTTGGAAAGGCACACACCTGTCTATATAAAGTCCCACAGTTAACAGTGCATGTCAGAACACAAACCAAGCCATGAAGTCCAAGGAATTGTCTGTAGACCTTTCAGACAGGATTGTATCGAGGCACAGATCTGGGGAAGGGTACAGAAAAATTTCTGCAGCAGTGAAGGTCCCAATGAGCACAGTGGCCTCAATCATCTGTAATTGAAGTTTAGAACCACCAGGACTCTTCCTAGAGCTGGCCGCCCGGCCAAACTGAGTGATCGGGTAGAAGGGCCTTAGTCAGGGAGGTGACCAAGAAACCAATGGTCACTTTGACAGAGCTCTAGTGTTTCTCTGTGGAGAGAGGAGAACCTTCCAGAAGAGCAACCATCTCTGTAGCACTCCACCAATCAGGCCTGTATGGTAGAGTGGCCAGACGGAAGCCACTCCTCAGTAAAAGGCACATGACAGCCCGTCTGGAGTTTGCCAAAAGGCACCTGAAGAACTCGGACCATGAGAAACTAAATTCTCTGGTCTGATGAAACAAAGATTGAACTATTTGGCCTGAATGGCAAGCGTCATGTTTGGAGGAAACCAGGCACCGCTCATCACCCGGCCAATACCATCCCTACAGTGAAGCATGGTGGTGGCAGCATCATGCTGTGGGGATGTTTTTCAGACTAGTCAGGATCAAGGGAAAGATGAATGCAGCAATGTACAGACACATCCTTGATAAAAACCTGCTCCAGAGTGCTCTGGACCTCAGACTGGGGCGAAGGTTCATCTTCCAACAGGACAATGACCCTAAGCGCACAGCCAAGATAACAAAGGAGTGGCTACGGGACAACTCTGTGAATGTCCTTGAGTGGCCCAGCCAGAGCCCAGACTTGAACCCAATTGAAAATCTCTAGAGGGATCTGAAAATGGCTGTGCACCAATGCTCCCCATCCAACCTGAAGAATGGTAGAAACTGCCCAAAAATTTTAGCATTATAGCATCATACTAAAAGACTTGAGGCTGCAATTGGTGCCAAAGGTGCTTCAACAAAGTATCGAGCAAAGGCTGTGAATACTTATGTACGCGTTTAATAAATTTGCAAAGATTTCAAACAAACTTCTTTCACATTGTCATTATGGGCTATTGTTTGTAAAAATATTAATTGAATCATTTTGGAATAAGGCTGTAAAATAACACATGGAAAAAGTGAAGCGCTGTGAATACTTTCCGGATGCACTGTATTTTCACATTGCATATCCGAATTAACATGTAAACAACAAAGACAGCATCTTAAATATTTGATATTTTACTTGTTTAATAGTCTTTTGTCTTGAATATAAATATATTTAAATTAGTGCGGTCAAATTTTGCTGTCAGTTTTTATCTACATTATATGTGTGTATATGTATATATGTATTTTATACATGTCTGTGTGTGTGTACAGATATATACACACACACACTATGTAAACAAAAACGTATGTTAAATGTGATTAATTGATTTGACAGCACCAATTTAAATTTTTTATTGTATTTAGAATGTGTATTTGATGGTTGTCTGTGTTTCTGGAGATTTACTGCATTGTATTTGAAATGTGATTAGTTTGGTGTATCTGACAGTTTATATTGAGAGGATTTTATCTGCTACATTTGCATTTGAATTGTGATTCACCATGTTTGTTTTGAGTTTTAATTTGTAGGACAATGACATTTGGTGTGGTGTGTTCACATTAAGTCTGCTATAATTGAATGATCATAAGATGATCTTGATTGCCAACAGGTGTATCTGACCAAAAGTGTGTTTGAATCGGAGTATTGAGGTGTTGCCTTTATATGTGTGCCTGACTAAGATGATCAAAACATTGTGGTTATAATTTGCAAATGAAGGGAATAGGTAAACATTGGGCAGATTTTCAGATCTTTCGATTATTAAATTTGTTCTTTGTTGGAGATCATTCAGATGTGCGTACATTGTGAAGAAAGCCAAACAAGCATAGTATGTCTTTTGGCAAAATATTAAAGTTTAAACTTTCGCAATAAGGAAGGAGCTGTCCAAAATCCATAATGCCATAACTTTTGCAAATATGTAAAGAGGGCTTTCTTCTTATAAAATGCTAACGCTATTAACAATTGCAATAGTTTGAACTTCTGGTTAAGTGTCAAATTTGGACATATAAACATAATTCAACAATTATTCTCTCACCAGTGTATTGTACAAGCTTATATCTCCCTCTAGTCCAGTTTTGGTGTGGTAAAACTTCACAATTGGGACTTTTGCAGTAGTAATAGGTAGGATGTTTCTCAGGCCTAAAATGAATAAATAAATAGACATGGGGTGTAAAACAAAACTACTGATTTATTTTAAAACATGCATTTAAAGTAAACGGAGGTTTGCCTAAAGCGTACAGGGGGGCTCTTTGTCATTTCATTTAACATTAGAGCTATGGAGAGAGGACCGTCTTTCCCTTCCTAAAAATGTCAAAACTCCATAATAGTGAACGATACAAAACATGATTACCGACTGAAATGAGCGCCCGCCCCTTTCAGTAGCAGAAACAACAGGCAATTTCACAATCACGCTCAAAAAACCTTACCATGGTGTTTCCGTAGCGCTTTAGCCAGGCTCTCAATAACAGCCATGGAGTCCAAGCCCTGTCAGAGGAACCAGATTAGGAAACTTAACACAAACTACAGGGTCTAAAAAGTTAAATACACAGTGCATAAAGTTTTTGCAGTCCGTTCATCTGGCTTGGCGATCAAAAATACAGTAAAAACAGAAATATTATTACAATTTAAAATAACTTTTCTGTGAATATATTGTAAAGTGTAATTTATTCCTGTGATCAAAGCTGAATTTATCATCATTACTCTAGTCTTCAGTGTCACATGATCCTTCAGAAATCACTCTAATATGATGATTTGCAGCTCAAGAAACATTTCTGATTATTAATGTTGAAAACAGTTGTGCTGCTTCAGATTTTCAGGAAACATTTTTTCCAGGATTCTTTGATGTATAGAAATTTCAAAAGAACAGCATTTCTTTTAAAGAAAAATCTTACGTAACATTACACATGTCTTTAATGTCATTTTTGATCAATTTAATGATGAATAAAATAAATAAATAAAAATTAAAAAACCAACCCCAAACTTCTGTGCGGGTTGAAGCTCTGTGCTATTAAAAGAATATTAGTGTTCAGTCCTTGATAAGCTCAACCAACAGCATTTGTGGCATAACATTGATTGCCACCAAAACGTTTCCACACGTGCCTACTTTTCTTCTTCTTTTTTTCCTTTTTAAAAAACATGGGTTACAGTGAGAGACTGTTTACACCTGGTATTAAGATGCGTTTTGGTCGATCGGATCACAAGCAGACGAGGGATACTGGATCCTGAAATCCACTGCCGCTTCAATACACACCCATTTACACTTGGTGTTTTAATCCATCTTTTTTGTCCACTTTCAACCACTTCTGTCCTGATTTCTTCGAGGGGAGGGTCTATGGGCGGTAAATGTATGTTTTTTTTTTTGAGATCTTTCGATCTAATGGACAAAAAAAGCTTGCATAATTTACATAGAGACAATGGACAAACACAGAGTAGCAGCTTTCCGTTCTGCTCTGACAGCCGCAAGATCACGCCGAACGCTGTGCGTGTTAGAAATCGTGAATGGAGAGAGAACATTGGCTTGGTGCGTTTTTCATCTTCAAACAAATCTTGGGTAACAAAAACCCATCTGGCTAGTGCGCTTCCATAATGTTTACACATTTGGTCAGTAGACGGAGAGTAGACAGTCTTTTGAGGCTGTTCGAAAGCATTTGACCACATTAGTGTTTACACTATGAAAGCAATCCGGTCGAAAGTGTTTTACTACCTCTGGAAGCTCAAAACATTTTAGACCCCATTTACACCTGTATTTAGTGTCGTCCACTCAAAACACATCTTAATACTAGGACTAAACAGAGCCTTACAATGGAAGTGAATGGGGACAATTCTTAATTGTTAAATTACTGTTTCAATAGTAATGCCACAAGACGGAAACAATATGAAAAAGCAACTATATATCCTTAAAACGACTATACCTTAACCAGCTTCACAGCTCGAACAATACACATTTTAACAAGTGCTTTTATAAAATTAGTCCATTTTTAATCCAACAATTATCTCCATTTACTTCTACTGTTTGTTTTTGTATTTTTAAGAAAATGAGGGACAAGTTCAAATAATTTTTGTGGTAATCAACATTATGCCACAAATACTGTCAAATGAGCTTAATTTAAACTGAATCTGGAATATTGCTTTAAGCGCTATCCAGACTAGTGTGAGCTTCACTGTAAGGGCCGTGACACACCAAGCCGATGGTCGGCCATCTGTGAGCGCCTGTATGGCTAGTTTTTGCATTGTGTTAAACATAGTCGGGCTCGTGTCAGTGGCAGTTCACCTGATTCGGCATATTAAATTGGCTTGGTGCGTCATGGTGTTAGTTAACAGTTCACACTTTCTGTCTGGATGTCATGAAGACCTTGTGTAGAAAAAGAGACATTACCGCTGCTGTGTCCTGGCCTTCTAGAGTCATACAGATGTCCAAGTCACTCTGTTTAAAGCCAAACCCATTCTTGGATGAACCAAACAAAGCCAACTTGGCTCCTGATTAAAAAAAAATACAAAAATAAGCATCTGTATAGTCCTCTCATTACATGCATATAAAACAGTCCTTGACAAAATAGAGTAAATGGGTGAATGAAATATCAAGTTGTATTATTAAACAAATGATGTTCTGATTCGCAATTTTGTTCATTTGTGCAGCATTTTCACTGGACCAAGTATCATGCAGCAATATGGAAGAAGAAATCTCTCTCATTTAAATGGAAAAAAGGGAAAATACCTGATTTTACATACTTGGATTCTAAACAGTTTCACCAAGTTGCATTACCTGGCACTTGACATCTCAGGAAAGTCTCAAAATCTTGTAAAATGTGTTCTCTGACTTTCACCTCCACATCATCTGGTGCAAAGTCACCTAAATAAATGCAACCATTTTTATTATAATTACTTAAAACTACATGCAAGCTAGATTTTAACCTTTAATAAAAAAAAAACAAAGATGCATGTATATAAAAAAAGATGTATGCACAATGTGCACATGTAAAAATCATCATAGTGCCATAAAAGGTGTAAGAAAGGCAAAGACTGTCTATTTGTCTGTATGGTCCCATAACAGTCCCAATCATTTCATCCTCTGGTTAAGTTCACTACAATAATGGAATACATCCACAGCGTACTTACGGTAGCATTGCTCACAGACTTCATTGAGAATCTTCAGGAAGTCTAGAGTCATGGTTGGAAGGCGTTTTAACTCCACTCGCTTGAAGTCCTCGGGACAGTCCTGTTTCGAATGTCCATCACTCTTACAAAGGCCGCATATCAGAATGGGGGACTATCAGAAAAAGATGGAAAATTTGTCACCATGACCCACATTAAACAGAGTATAAAGACTGGTGCTGGAATTGCAGAAATTTGCATTAAAGTTATTAAATGTCAACATCATTAAAATGGCAATAGAAACATTTAAAGTGCCTCTATTGTGCTCGTTCAGATATTACCTTTCATGTAGTGTGTAATAGAGCTGTTTGTGAAAGTAAAAGGTCTGCAAAGTTTCGAAGTGCAGATCGATTAAGTTAGTCTCCTAAAAGAAAGAAGCGATTCTGAACTGCCTGAAACGAGTCGTCAGTAATTCCAGTCTCACTTCCTGCACGAACCTACGTAGGTTTGTCACAAATTTGCATAATGCCAGTCTATGGTCTTCATTGGCTGCCCGTGAACAACGTCTACTTTGACGCTCAAACACTGTATTTGTAGCTGGAAGAGTTCAGTTCGTGTTGTCGACATGTTGAGAAGACGCTGTTTTCTGCTGCCAAAGCAAATCCACTTTGATGCACTTCTAAAGGACGAGACTCACGCTGGAATTGATACAGTAAAATACGGTAAAATCGTTACTGTTTGTATAGCTGTGTATCAAATGCTGAGGAAGATCTGGAACTGAAATTCAGATATGGTGATGAGTAGGGGTGTAACAAGTCACTCGTTTTCTCGATGCATTGATTACAAATCCTGATGATGTATATGCATCGATCTTGAAACATGTATTTTTGAATCGTGAATCGTTGATTTCGGTCAATAATCGATTTAAATGCTAAGAATCGAATAAACCACCATTCGATAACGATTCAGTGCTTTAAAATATATAAATATTAAATTACCTCCAGAATCGCATCGAATTCTCAAATCGAATCGTTCGGAATTTGCAAAAATCGTTCTTGAATTGAAAACCTATGAATTGTGAATCGAATCTACCCTAAGATTCACAGCCCTAGTAATGCCGTTTGGTTTCCAACATGTGACCAATCACAACAGACTGGGCCGTCTGACCAATCAGAGTAGAGCAGGCTCTCGGAAAGGCGGGTTTAATTTTGTATACTCAATTGCTTGACAAGAGCAGCTAAATATCTAGCAACAATAACAAACATTAGTACATTTTACATTTAATACCAAGTTTGGATGGTCTCACATAGACATGCAACTCAGTAGGCATGAATATGAGGATGCATATATACCTTGCCATCACTGAAAACCCTCTTGGTGAAGACATAATGAACACCTTCAAGGTCCGACTGTGTTACTGCAGGCGATTCAGATTCGGTAAGCTCTGCTTTTGGTTTGCGTGGGACAGATGCTGCTTCCTCTGGATCGCCTACATCGGACCCCACATCGTCACTCGTCTCCCGGTCGAAGGGGAAGATCTCGTCGCCAGAACCAGATTCATCAAGCTCGATGTCATCATCATCTTCATCATCATCATCCTCCTCCTCCTCCTCATCTTCACCCTACAGAAGTGCACAAACTTCAAATTTCAACATGTTATTTTTCTGAGGGTAACTCAGAACTAATGCAAAACAAACAAACAAAAAAAGTTTCTTCCATATTTCTCAAAACCATTTAGCTGAAATTATACAGTAAATGTATTAATAATGATCTTATTTACATCTTATTTTAACTGGAAAAATATATAGATTTCCTTAAAAGAAGAAAAATTTACCTAAAAAGCTCTAATGCATAAGAATTCAAGGGGATCATATGAAAAAAAATACCTCCAGAAAAGCAAATATTAACGATCAATCTGTTTACGGCCATTGCACACCTCAGTCTCCACGTCAGAGTCGGCTTCTTCCTCCTCGTCCTGCTCCAGCTCAATCATAAAGTCAGAGTCTTCGAGCTCTTCTGTACTATGTGGACTGGATCTGGCATGGGATCTGTTCAAATCCTTAGCTGGCACTTTCGTTCTTTTCTTCACTCCATCGACATGATTCACACCACTCACGGATTTGGCAGTTTGACTGTTTGAACGGATTTTCCCAGCTTTGCTTTTTGGAGAAGAAGCAAAGTACTTATAAGTCGCTTTGAGACAATGCAACATATAGTCAAACATCATCTGACTACTCAACGTCCGAGCCACATTCCTCTGGACGGCGAATGGATCTGAGAAAGAAAACAAAGATTAATATAGGAAAACATATAAAAAAAATAACTAGTTCACATGATGCCATGGATACCTTCTATTGCAATTCTCTTTTTGGGCCAGTCTTTTAGATCACGCCATACTTCACCGTTTGTGCGCACGCTGATGACTTTCTCGGGTATTTGAAATTCCAGTGAATAATATCGCAGTAACTCGACCCAAAGCATCCCCAGCATCACAGGAGGACTCCGGCTTTTGAAAAAAACCAGTGGAGCCTATTGAAGAAAAAAAAAAACAATCAAAACTATGAACCGATAATACCAAAAATACCATGGAAACTTGTTTCCACTATGGAATAAAAAAAAAAAAAAAAAAGAGCGACTTTTCCCATCTCACAATTATTTTATTTTCTCTCAGAATTGCAAGTTTATGGGCCCTATTTTGATCCGAGCGCATGGTCTAAAGGGCACAGCGCAAGTGCACTTAGGGCGAATCCACTTTTGTGTCTGGAAATACGCATGGTCTACAAGGGTTGTACCTAGTCTCTTAATGAGCCATTTTAACTCTAGCCTTGTCTCCCATTCCCTTTAAAAGGCAGTTGCACTCGCACCATGGCGAATTTGGTATTTACATGACTTACCTGATGAGTCAGTTTAAATACATGTGTTGTGGACCCGACCTGCCTATAGGCACATATTACTAATACACTCTTTAAATAACACAAAAAATATTGCACTAATGACTTTAGAGCAGGTTTTTGTTGGTCAATGGCGCAGTCGTTTTCAGTTCCTCAAAATAGCAACACGCCAACAATGCTCCTGAACACACCTGGTTTTCAGACCAGCACGCCCATGGGTGCAAATGCATTTGCCATTTAAGCAACGTGGCACTGGACATGAAAATAAGCAAAACCTAGCAAAAAAAACACTTTTTTCAAATTTAAAAGGCGATTTTCTCAATATTTAGATTTTTTTGCACCCTCAGATTCCAGATTTTCAAACAGTTATATCTGTGTATGTGTGGATTGTTGTCCTAACAAACCACACATCAATGGGAAGCTTATTTATTTAGCTTTCAGATGATGTATAAATCTCAATTTTAGACAAATGTACCCTTATGACTGGTTTTGTGATCCATAGGCATTTCCATAGTTAGGTCATGGCATGCCTCCATTTGGACAATATTTTGTCTTGGTCTAGTATTTAAAGAAATGTTGCAAAAGGCTCAGGCGCGATTTGTATTCAGATCAGTCCATATGCATTTTTTCCTGAGGTCAGATATGCATTTTTTACTCTTTATTGATTATGTAATTGGCATGATATATGATTTACCTGACTATTAATCAATTGTTACATTTGAATTTATTCTGACTTACTCTGGATACAACAATCTACTAGAGTTAATAAATTCTTTGTTAATCGCAAATCTGCATTCAGGTTAGTAACGGACTAAAGTCTAGTTTTGAGTGGAGCATAGGGCACACCAACAGTGATTTTAGAGCTGCGGCTAACACTTGGCACTGGTTCAAATGTTCATAGACTGTAAAGGCTAAAAGGGGGATTTTCCATTTAGGACAACAAAATGTTAATCGACCAACCTAAATAGGGTGAGCCCTCTGTTTATTGTAATGTTAGTCTAGTTAAGTGTGCATGGAAAACCATGGCATGACCAAACCAAAGCTACCATCAGAAAAAGTAATATTGGTCAGCTTATATCTGTAGTAGAGGTCGTGACCTCTGACTAGAGAGAGTGTTTATTTATTTAAGTGTGTACAGATCTATGGGGGCTAAATAAAGCACTTTTAGATAGAGCAAGCATGGCAGTGGCCATCTAAGGTATTAGTCAATAACATCTGTCTAGTGACCAAGACTGACGAGTTTGTGACCGTGGGAAACCATCGTCGGGCCGATAGGGCGTGTACTACAAACCTGTTAAAACGGTTCGCAAATCGCACCGAAAGGTAGGTTACAAATGACAAATTTTAGGATTTTTGTAAACATATTTAAGTCACGACTTTCAGTTGTTTGTGAACTAAATCTGCTGTAAAAGGGTGAGCTGTAATGCTTGAAAAAAATTGCATTCAAATTACGCAAATTATTGCACTTGCATTCTTCCCCGCCATTTCAAATTATCTAAAACTAATATGTTTGCATAGCGTTCATTGTAAAATGTTATGCATTTAGCCCTATGTGATGTTTGTTTTTATTTTTTCTCAACACATTATATATTATATATCTGCATCTACTAATCTTCCTTACTGACGCTGGCTCCTGACAATTCATAATAATTCATAGTGATTTTAGACCCAGCAATTCCCCCAGGTATTTTGAGCAGTAGGATTACATAAAATATATTATATAAAATTAAATGTAAAAGTATGCAAGTATATAAAATTACAAAATAAACATTCATTTATCAGTACTTTTTTACTTGTAATACTTAAGTACATTAAAGATCAAGTACTTTTGTACTTTTACTCAAGTAGAATTGGAAAGGAGTACTTAAAACTTTTACTGGAGTAATATTTTATTAGGGTATCTGTACTTGTGTGTTTGTGTACTTCGTCCACCACTGGTTAAAGGTTCAATATGAACGATTTTTTTTGCATTCGGACGGCATTTCGATTTCTTAGAGGACCGTTGAATTTGCTGAAAAACAGTAGGTAATTTGCCCAGGAATTTTTACTGAGGTTGTGTGAGAAAACACACAGACATGGCAGATTCGGACAGGATTAAAATCACAAAGTACACCTGTGAAATGTGAATTTCTCTAACGTCCTCCATGAAAACTAGTCCCGTCCGAATAGGACTATTTATTCACAATTCTGAGAAATGAAGTCAGAATTGTGAGATGTAAACTTGCAATTCTGACCTTTTTTCTTGCAATTTCGAGTTTATACCTCACAAATCTGACGTTATATCTTGCAATTGCGAGAAAAAAAGTCAGAATTGTGAGATAAAGAGGCAATTGTGAGATTTTTATTGTTTTATTTTGTGGCGAAAAGCTTCCATAAAATACAGTAGTAATTTTGTTGACTTTCTTTTGAATTGACCTCAAAATTATCTTCAAATTAAACCTTTTGATGTACAATACATGAACAAACAGGAACATACTAACCTTTCCCTTCTTGATGACTTTGTCTTTATCTTGAGAATCGTTTGAGGTTGGATCATAAACCCAAAGGACGTTTCCTTTTTCAACCCCAGTTAAGGAGAAACTCTTCAGTTTACTCACGGGCAAACCCTAAAACAAGACACAACATCAGTCTCTGCATCAAAAATGAAACGCATTAAACTACCTCACAACGAAAACCATTTCTTACAGGAATTACTATAATAAACATACAGTATGAAAAATTTTCTAAATTGTCTAGTTTAAGTTTTGTATCTTATGGGTGGAGTTTTCATGGAAGTAAATGCCATTCTGTTGTTCATTATAGGGGTGTGCGATATGTATTGTCTGCGAAAATGTATTGATGTGTTTTAATGATGTGTGAGCTAACATTATCAAATACTGTGTCACTCACTTTGCAAAAAAAAACAAAAACAGGTTTTGAGAGTGATATCACTTTCACTGCATGATGTTGTACAATGCTGTTAGAATAACCCAAAATGCAATATACGGAGGAGTTTTTCGTCTTATATTTCTATATGATAAATTCTAAGCAATATCACACAATCAATCACGCTGTTTTTCCTGAGTATCAGCATGTTTGCAAATGTGACACTGTTTTTACACAACAGTCCAATAAACAAGAAGCTAATATTGTGAGTTACATTTCAGAATATTGTCACAATAATTTACTTTATTTTACAAAAAAAAAAAACAGTTTTTAGATTGATATACTATATATTTTGATTAATGATTCAATATATATTGATTAACACACCATTTTTTCCAGAGCTGTATATAGTGCTGGGCAATCGATTAATCGTGATTAAATCACATCCAAAATAAAAGTTTGTGTTTACATAATATATGTGTGTGTACTGTGTATAATAATTATTAGGTATATATAAATACAAACTCCATGTATACATTTAAGAAATATTTGCATGCATATATATATATATATATATATATATATATATATATATATATATATATATATATACATATATATATATACATATATAATATAAAATTATTTATATATACATATACATATACATATACACACACACACACACAATTTTTCTTAAATATATACATGCATGTGTGTGTATTTAAATACACAACTGTACACAGTACACATGTATATATTATGTAAACACAAACTTTTATTTTGGATGCGATTAATCATGATTAATTGATTGCACAGCACTAATTATGATTAATGAAACTTTTATATGAAGATTAGTGTTTTTAAAAAAACTGGTTTTATATTATAATAAAAAAAATAATTAAAAATGAAGGTAAAAATGTGCTTGAAATGCAAATATCACCCCTTAATGAAAAAGTTAATTTCGCTCACTGCTATGAACCGACCACCACACACACACAATATGAATTTTTTTTTTTTTTTTTTTTGAGGAAAAAAAATTAAGTCAAATCTAAAAATCTAATTATCATTATCGACAAAATCCCAGATATCACTTTTTGTCAATATCGCACACACCTAGTTCATTACATGGCTCTCTGAAATACTTGATTGTGATTGGTCAGTTGCAGCATTCTGTGGTAAAATATTTTTTGTATGGCGATCATTAAACAAACTTTATTTAAAATTATAAAATAATTGGTAACACTTAAAGCCTTGATTTAAAATACATTATAAAAGTACTTTTAATGCATTAATTATGCATTGTAAAATGCATCTTATAATGGTCTCATGAATAATTGTAACCTTAGTTATAATACATTATAATACTCATATATTGATTGAACACACAATTGAACAAACTTCAATTTCCTATATTTATTCATGTGATGAGTACCTGTGTAATAAACAGGATAACTATCGCATATATTCTGCGTCTTGGTTACCGTGTCGAGTTTATTTCTTTTTTTTGCAATAATGACCGGCTGACTGCAGATTATCTCAGGTTACCTCTCCAAAAGGATCCAGATGCAATAATCAGGCATTGGTCCTATAAACTTGAATAAACTGATGCATTAATGCTGAATCACACACCACGTGTTCTAGGTATGAAGGCAAGACGGGTTCCTTGCGTCGTTGCAAGAAGCTGATGACCATGAGGGTAATGCAGTAGGATGGAAGTCCACCTTCTTCCATCTGGTCTACACAACAAATCTAATTCACACACAAAAAACATCACATATTATTAATATACATTCTTTATGATGTTTCCCTGTACATAAAATAATCCATGTAATATTATATTTAACTAATGTTAATATAACTTATGTCATGTTTCAGACAACACTGAGAACCATAGTAAACAAAACATGCAATTTTTTTTTTAAACTTGACTGAAAAAACCTACATACTGTAGGTTACATACCCACAAATAGCACTGTGCACATCAGTCTTACCTTAGCCCAGTATCTGAAGCATGTGACCAGCGGGATTAGTTGAGGTTCCAGACTCGACATCTCGGCCAAATATGCTGTTGTTAAGCATGCACTTTCATTGCCTGCGCTGACTTTGCAGATCAGACCACTTCAAAAGATCCAAAAAAAAGATATACAACATTAGGGCTGTGCGATATTGAAGAAAAATGCGATATGCAATACCTTGTTAAATAATGCGTTACGATATTGCTTTAAGTGTGTAAAATCTATTTAAAATACATTAAAAAAAATATTTAAAAACTGAGTATGATACCATTTATGTGTTTCACATTCTTTCTGGGAAAAGAAAGCATCGCTACAACTTCTGAAAGTGACCAGCAGAGTTTTAGCAAAAATTAATGTCACAAATCTGACAATATAATTTTAACATCAATGTAAACAAACAAAAAATGTAATGCCAATATTTAAATGCCAAAAACTCTTTGCTTGACTTGGTAACCGTTATATCAACCTAAAACTTAACATCAAGAACATCCAGGTAAACAAAGACACCTGAACTAGGGGTGGACGATTATTTGTGTTATTTTAATTTATCTTTGTTATTAAAAATAAAAAATAAAAACAGTAGTCTTCACATTAATTAAATATACACTGATATATAATAAAGCTACAAAGGTTATTCAGCCAAGAGCACGGAGTGATTTTCTCTTTCTTGTGTTGTTTGACAGACAGCGGCAGGTTTACTGTATTAGCAGGCTGTCACTTTAAGAGCTAATGCACGGATCATATTCGGTTTCTTTTCCCAACTGATATCGTTCACTTAAAGCATAACCGACTGAATACTCAGTCAGTACAGCCATTTTGACATAACTGTGTGTGTATTTGACAGTTCGAGTGTGTAACAAGGCACGAAACAGAACTGAAGGGATCACACGCTTTCAGAGTGTCACGTTTCGGTGTGTGTGTCAGACAGCGCGAGACTGCAAGGAGTTGTTTTTCCGCAAGTTATTGCGTTTAATAACTCTTTTAACGTCAAGCAAGTCACATAAGTAACAGTCGTGTGCCCAGTCTATTCTCTGCTATGCGTCGACCTAAAACGTACACTTTTCACAGTGTTGAAGTAGCCTATTAAACTCATTCAGATATTGCGTGCCAGTGCGATATGCATATCGCGATATGTACATTTGCGATTTTTCGATATATTGTGCAGCCCTATACAACATGTTTAAAGCATTTTTTTTTTTAAAAAGACAACTCTTCCTCTGTCAATGACTTTAACAATCACTACCATTCAAAAGGTTGGGGTCAGTAAGATTTTTAAATGTTTTTGAAAGAAGTCTGTTGTACTCACCAACGCTGCATTTATTTGATAAAAAAATATGGTGAAAATAGTGAAATATTACAATTTAAAATAGCTGTTTTCTATGTGAATATATTATAAACTGTAATTTATTCCTGTGATCAAAGCTGAATTTTCAGCATCATTACTCCAGTCTTCAGTGTCACATGATCCTTCAGAAATCATTCTAACATGATGATTTGCTGCTCATGAAACATTTCTGATTATCATCAATGTTGAAAATTTGTCTTTTTTTTAGATCCTTTGAGGAATAAAATTCAAAAGAACAGCATTTATTTGAAATATATTTTTTGGTAACATTGAATATGCCTTTACTGTCACTTTTGATCAATTTAATGCATCCTTGCTGAATAAACATTCATTTCTTTCAACAACAACAAAAAAAAATCTTACTGACTGGCTTTTTGCCAGTAGTGTACATTTAAAAACATTTTTTAAAAAAAAACTAAATAAAAAGATATACACATTTAAATACAGTTAGCTTCAAATATAAACTTTGTAAAAGACTAATAAAAGAAACAGACCTTGATTTCTCTTTGCACACAACTACAGGCATCCTCCTATGGAAGTCTCCTTCCACATCGACAAAAAGATCTGCGATTATGAAAATAAAACAGTGAGAAAAGAAAACATACCATTGTTATTCTATATTGGTGGTGCTTTATTGTGAATACTTTTATGCATATATTATGCTTTTATTTTATTTAAAAATGCTTTTATTAAATTTAACTAAACTTGGTAACACTTTTGGGGAACATTTTATTTTACCGTTACATATGTTATATAGTAATAACAGTAAATTATGCATAATTACATGCAACTAACCCTCAACCAAATCCTAATCCTACCCTAACCCTATAGTACATGTTGTTAATTAATATTACTCAGTACTTTAATACACAATTACACTGTAATAATGACACCTTAAAATAAAGTGTAACCCACTTTATTTTAGGGTTCAAATCTCACTATTAACTAATTGCTTATTAGCATGCATATTACTAGGAAATTGTCTGTTTATTAGCACTTATAAAGCACATATTAATGCCTTATTCTACATTCCTTAATCCTACCCAATACCTAAACTTAACAACTACCTTACTAACTATTAATAAGCAGAAATTAGCAGTTTATTGAGGCAAAAGTCTTTGTTAATAGTGAGAATTGGACCCTAAACTAAATTGTGATCCAAAACATAATATGTATTAGCTATTTTTTGGCCAAAATTTCAGTATCAGTGTGTCTCGAACTCCATATCCTGCTCTTTTGTCACCATGGCCAATTATAACACTTTTTTTATTTGCTTTCACTGGTTTTCATATTTCAACTTACCGCTTTTTGAGAGGTGCTCTTGAGCCACGAGCAGAATATCAGGATGCTGGAACTGATGAGAGATTTTTTTTTCTTGATTACAAAACGCGTATTGACCAAACTTCATCAGCAAAAGTAACAGATTATCGCAAAAATTCATTTTTGTAAAACATGCGATTAAACATTCTCAAAAATTGTACACTTGAAAGAACTCGAATTATACCATGGTCTGTCTGAATACTTGATTCTGATTGGCTGGAAGGTGTGCAGTTAAACCGTTTATTGCACAGGTAGTTCCAAGTCAGTTTAATCAGCGTTCTATATTAATGCGCTGTTTTCATTAGCTACGTTTCCATCCAAAGTTGCGAATTTAACTTATGCGCAAAATGGGAATATCGCACAAAACATTTATGAATAAGCAGCGTTTCCTTCCATTGAGTCAAAGAGAACAAAATCGTCACTTCCTGATAAACTGGAGTTAAATATCACTAAAAAAAGTAGGAGAAGCCACTGTATATAATAATTTTTGAATATAATAAATGACTTGCGTCTTAGAACGCACAGACTAAACGCAATAAATGCATTTCGGTAAATTTTCAGATATTCTGTAAATGTGTTTCCATAGTAGTTTAAAAAAAAAAGAAAAAAAATAACGAATACGTTTTTTATGTGCATTCTTATAATTTATGTACATGTTGGCATTTCCATCCACCAGTTTTTTATGTGATATCCCAAAATGCACACAAAAATAGGTGGATGGAAACACAGCTAGTGAAGCACACACACACGCATACGTCACTACGTCAAAATGCTACATTAAATTTCTTAGCAACGAGGAGGTAACGTCGCTGGTTTTGAAGTGATTAAACTCACAGCTTCATTGTTTATAGAGAGACGCCTCACAGATGCAGGTAATTAACACACATCTCTCGATAATGAATTCAAATAAATGCTATAACTCAAATAAATGTAATCTTACGCACTACGTTATCTCTGTGTCTGATTCAAAGCGGGCAGAATGCTGGATCTAACGAGCCGTAACTGACGAAAATAACAGTTATTTTTACCCTTCTGATCAAATATTGCGCTGCAAACATCAATAACAGCTTTAAGTTGTCAATGCCGGCAAATGACCATGGTATAATCAGATTAATCCACGGCTAGCTGTGCATTAAACGGTTTGAATGCACTCCGCTTCACGTCGTTTAATGCACAACTAGCCATGGATTATCCCTTATTTAAAGCCTTTAAAATGCATATGCCATGGTTTGTGTGTTAGCTACCATAGTGTACACACAGCAAATTGTGATACTGTGTCTAAATGTCAGTGATAATTAGCTTGTATCAGGGGTTTGAGCCAATAATAGCTCATCTAAATCCACCACAAGTCTGATAATATTTATATATTACTTTGTGATGTCTGTAATAACAACTGAAGAGAGTAAAGTTCACTTCATGCTAGGTTTAATCAAGTTGTTGTGGCACTGCACAGTCTAGCTAGAATTTCTTAATGCTTACACATGTAGTTTCAAAAAAGAAACAAGGATCAAATTGAAAAAATTTTAATATTATATCATCATTTACTCAGAGGTCAAAGCCATAGGATATACTAAAAGGTAAATTGTGAGAATATTTCTAATTAGCACTTCATACTCACATGGGATGGAAACTTCACATCAATGTTTACATCAGAATCTTTGAAGCCGAACTTGGTGCAGGAAGATCCATATAACCTGAATTGGCATTCTGAAGGGGAAAAGAGTGTCAAATGTATGGAGGAAGCATTAGAGCTACACATTTAATCATTAAAAGATCGCAGTCTCAATTAAAACACTCACGTGATCTTATTCCTAATAAGGAATTTGGCTATGTCAATTACTAACATTCACCCAGAAAAAGCAATTATGTACAGGTATGAAACAACTACACAAACAGTCTTTTCAAACACACAGTAATTCAAATTATCATAGAAGTACTGGGATAAAAGTTTATGGTTTAGATATAAACACTGATGTCTACGGTAGCGATCAAAATAGAGTAAATCACCTTTTGAAAGTAATTTAATGCTTTAAATAAAGATTTTAGGTGTCCACTAGTAATGAAACAAAGTCTTTATGAGTGAGTCACTGAATCATTCATCCAAAAGATTTGTTCAAAAACGCTGATTCATCCAGTAATTAAACATGAAGTCTTTGAGTGAGTCACTGAATCATTCATTCAAGAGATTGGTTCAAAAACGCTGATTCATCAGGTAATGAAAAATGATAGGCTTGTTCGAGATGCATCGGCGCAGACCGATCAGTTTATGACATCAAGTTACCACGAGAGCGATTGGAGAGCAAACGACTCCTTATGCTTTTGAATCGCTCTCGCGGTACTTTGATGTCACACGCCGATCAGTCTGCGCAGCGCCGATGCTTCTCAAACAAGCCTGATGTCTTTATGAGTGAGTCAATGAATCATTCATTCAAGAGATTTGTTCAAAAACGCTGATTCATCCAGTAATGAAACGTGATGTCTTTATGAGTGAGTCACTGAATCATTCATTCAAGAGATTTGTTCAAAAACGCTGATTCATCCGGTAATGAAACGTGAAGTCTTTATGAGCGAGTAATTGAATCATCATTCAAAGTTGTTTATTCAGAATCGTGATCTCTATTTTGAACAAAAACAGTGATTCTCAATTTCTCCAGAATTGTGCAGCTCTAGGAAGCATCGGATAAAGGATTCAACGAGCTTTGCACTGTTACATACCTGGAAGGAAAGGTTGAAGGACTTTCTGAACGAGAGTGAGAATATTTTGGCGTTGTTTCAAATCCTGGTCGTTCAAACCAAACTCAGTGACCACACTTTCCAGTGCAGAGCTGATTAAATGACACTGTGCTTTTCCAGGAGCCGGTATGTTCAACAGCAGCGTCAGCTTCTGCAGTTCCTGTAACGAGGAGACATTTCAGCCATAAATAACAAGCACAGCAGTTTGAGCATGATCATAATTTTGTTATATGATTCCTCACCCTGGCTTTCTTCCTGTGGGATCTTTCTCTGATGTGAGCGAGCGCTGGCGAGATGTCTTCACAGAACACCTTACATTTATCACATCTGAACTTGATGCTGATGTTTGACTAATAAGAATGCATAAAAAGAAATTAAATCAGATTACATCAACAATAATGATCAATAGACCAAGTTTGTTTTTTGTGGAAGAAATTAACACTTTTATTCAGCAAGGACATATTAAATTGATCAAAAATGACTTTTCATTGTTACAAATTATATTTCAAATGTATTTTTATTAAATTAATGCAGGCTTGTTGAATATTTCATTTTAAAAAAATCTTAATTATTAATTATGTAAGTGCATTAAAGTGCAGTAAATGTGATTTTATAAACAGAGCCTGTGATGTAATGTGATATTTAATGCACTTCATGATATTGAGAAATGGAACACATATACATATATATACACATATATTTATATTTATTTATTTATGCTTTATTAAGTGACAAACTTGACGTCATGTTTGGATCAGTAACCGATACCAGTTTGTAAGTAATCTACCCAGCACTGTTGTTTAATATATGCTTCAATAGTAAAATCACAGCACTAATAATTGTAAACATGTAGCATTGTAGTACCAAGATGCTCTTTACATAAATACAGTATTCCTTCAACCTCCAGAGCACTGTTTTTTAAGAATATCTCTTTTCTAAATCATGACATTTTGGACAGAATTGCCTAATAGTTTATAACTTCCAAACCTCTTTCTGGTCACAATCACTGCCTTCGGCTTCCAAGCACAGCTGTAAAACATCCCGTCTAGTGAGGCAGCTTTCAATCGACACCATCCGGCTCTTCTCCCTCCAACTCTGCATGCTGTCTGATAGACAGACGAGACATAGACCGATATTAGATACATTTCAATCTCATAACTTAATTAAACGATAGCGTATCCATGTGTTTTACCATGTCTGTCTCGTCGTTCCCTCCAGTTCCTCCGCTCGGCAGGTGAACCCCTCTGGAATCGGTCCTGGTGAGAAGGACTCTGTCCAAACACTCTTCCCTCAGACAGCGAGCTGGCTTTGGCTCTTCTATTCCCGTCACTTTCAAAGGGTCGACCGTGACCCCACTTCGTTTTAGGGCTGTAACTGCGTTCATGGCTCACATGGTCACGTCCCAACGGGCTCCTCCAGCTCTC
Source organism: Rhinogobio ventralis (assembly GCA_039654625.1). NCBI lineage: Eukaryota > Metazoa > Chordata > Actinopteri > Cypriniformes > Gobionidae > Rhinogobio > Rhinogobio ventralis. The sequence continues at coordinate 47,447,135 of CM077194.1, forward strand.
CTCTTCATCCGTTTCCTTCTGCCTCCTGTATCGTGGAGAGAACTTCCTGTTTCCCTTATCAGCCATTGTGGATCTAATAAAGAAATAAAGATTAATATGAAGGAATAAGAATAAAATAGTTAAAATCCTAGTGATAAAGTGCTCCCTTCACAGCAGCTTTGATTATGAGGATTCATAAAACCCATAAAGTGATTAACAATAATCTTTAAGCCCTATTCGGACAATAATTTATCACGTGGACGTCCGTAAAAATAAATTTGCATGCCACCTCAGTGATAAAACTTGTGCATTCGGATGGCGATTTATTCACGGTGGAAGAGCGAGTTGTGTGATCCTGGGAACCTGCTCACGTGGTCAATTACATGATTGTATGCTGTAAATAAAATGTAATATGCTTGGTATAATAAGAATAAATGCATATTTAATTTAATAATAGGAAAATAATATCATAATTATTATTTAAATGTTTAAAAAATAGGAAGATATATAGACGTACATTATAGTTAAAATGGTTTTCTGTCTTGTATTTTCTGTCCAAAAAAAAAAATGTTATTTTATTCCACATGGAAATGAGCAGAAATAAGTGAATACAGCCTCTTATTTACATGAGATAAACAAAGCTGCTTGGTTATTTTAACATAGGCTACATTGCTGCCTTACATTGCTGCCTTAATAACGGCCCATCTCAAATGTTTAGGTGCTTTATTTTTATTTTTTGAGCGGTGATGAAATATATTGCTCTTGTAAATACTTGCCAGCATTTCAGTGATAAAAGTCTAGATCTTTAAAATGCATCCAAATCACAGCGAAGCGCAACCGTACGGTGCTCTGCAGTGGTCTAAAAGGATATAAAAAGTGAATTTTGAAGTGATATATTCTTGAAAAATCAGAGATGTGGATTCAGACAGCAATTAAATTACCACACGACATTGGTGTTTATCAAAAAACAGTAGGTAATTCGGCCGGGGATTTTTTCGTGTATGGTGGGAGAAAAACACTGACATTCTAGATTCGGACGGCAATAAAATCACAGACTAGCCCCTGTTAATGATGAAAATACCTTAAGACCCCACGAGAAACAATTACCGTCCGAATAGGATTATTAATTCAAATACTAAATTAATTTAGTATTAATTCAAAGGCACACTATGTTGTTTTTCACCGCTAGAGGTCACTTATTCAAAGCAAAGGCGTAGCTTGATGACACCGAGATTGAGCGCAAGTGGTGGCGTGCTTTCAACGCTGAGCGAGGCTGTAAGGAGCAGACGGGCGTTGTTGCAAATGCCTCGTCATTCCTGCGCCTTGTGCAGAGGCCCTCTACTTGGCGGGGATCAACACATCATCTGCGTTGCGTGTCTCGGCCCGAGACCACGCCGATGTTGCACTCTTTAAGGGCGGCTGCCCGGAGTGCGATGAGATGGTGCCAAGGCTGAGGGGGCAGCGCTTTAGTATGGCGGCCCGAGGCAGAGCTGGAGCGTTTCGGGAAGAAATGGTGCATGGCCTGTGACGCCTTCTGTGCTTCAGTGAAGCGCTCAGCGAACCCTTTCACCGCTGGGCCAAACAGGCCGGTGGCAGAGACGGGAGAATCCAGGAAGGGGGCTTTATCCTCTTCCTTCATGTCCGTGAGGTTCAACCAGAGGTGGCGCTCTAGCACAGTCATGCACCTTCCGATTGCCTGGACGGTGGACTTCGTCGCGCGCAGGACCAAGTCAGTGGCGCTGCGCAGGTCTTTGCACGCTTTAGGATCAGGGACAGACTCGTCCAGAGAGTGGAGAAGTTTGGCCTGAAAGACCTGAGGGACGGCCATCGTGTGAAGCACCGAGGCATCCTGGCCAGCGGAGGCATAAGCTCGACCAGCGAGAGCTGACGTAGTGTGGCAGGGCTTCGAGGGGTGGGACACTTTGGCCTGCCATCCTCTGGCGGAGGGGGGGGGGGGTTCTGCGTTGAAGCTGGCGAGCCGAGCCCGCAGGGTCGGCAGCGCCATCTCATCACACTCCGGGCAGCCGCCCTTAAAGAGTGCAACATCGGCGGGAGACACGCAACGCAGATGATGTGTTGATCCCCGCCAAGTAGAGGGCCTCTGCACAAGGCGCAGGGATGACGAGGCATTTGCAACAACGCCCGTCTGCTCTTTTGTGAGTGTGTGTGTTGCAGCGGCGAACACACTCACACAAAACACACACACAAGGATAATAAAAGGATATAGACACGCCGGATGGCGACCCTGATTGGTGCACGCCTCAGCCGCCTCGCCATAGGTTCGTGCAGTTGCCGCAGCACAGCCAATCAGTGCGCTAGTACACTCTGCCTGGGTCTGCTGTGCAGCTGCACTGCATTTTACATTATATTAAATTATAAGGATCATTTTCGGCTCCCCCCCCCATCAGCGTAAGCTAAGTCTTACGCAATACAAGAGTACTCTTGAAAGGGAACAAGGTCGCCGGAGCGATTGCTAATGAGGAGCTTTTATTCTGCCACAGTCACCATTTCAGCTTCTTCCGCTCATGCGTATGTATTATAAATGATTTTTATTACTATAAAAATCAAAATGACGGTGGGGGCAGTGCCGCGGTGGGCAAGTGATGTAATCGGTGTTGTGGCTTAACACCGGTAACACTATCGCAGCAAGCCTAGATGACATGTATAAGAAACATTCTTCTGTTTATGATACATCATACAGCTATACCTATAACGACAAAATATTTCCAAGTCTTGACATCATAAGTCAGTAATTTCGAGTAAAATCACAAGCTTTGCTTTTCCCGTGCGAATGCGCCACACGAAATTCAGACATGGAAGGATAATTTCTAAATCACACGAGGTCCACAGATAATACTTATCCCGTGCGAATAGGGCTTTAGATACATTTAAGTGTGTTAAAAATGATGTTAATAATTATATTAATAAATGCCGGTTGGCTTGTGTTGTAAAATGGCATGAAAATACTGTATTACTGTACAATAATTTGTTTTCTGTCTATAAATGTCTCCAAACAGTTGTTCCCATGTCTAATAAAACATATAATATATTAAAGCATCTTTGGTGTTTCCAAGGTTTCTACAAAATTAAAGAGGGTAACACGGGTATGATGTCATTAATAGACGGTCCGTGTCCTGGTTCAAATTGCTTATTTCTCTGGATTCTTGGAAACATTTGGGATAATGTAAGTACACACGTCAACAACATATATAACATTGTTCTAGTGGTTTTTGGATATTTTAATCCAAAAATCTTACATATTGTGCCTTTAATGAATGTTGACGTGCATTCAATGTTTATGGACTCAATTTTGACTGTGGAATATTTACATAGATCAAAGAACATATAGCGCGATATTTCTACGTGTATGATGTGAAAGTATTAAACGGTTAAGTTAAAACACGAGCAGAGTTCCTGTGTAACGGCTGATTTTGCCTGAGGACAAAGAGCAGCTCGCGAGAACTGCCGCGTCATACATGAGCCAAACTGACATTAAAAACAACACGACAGCCTGTTTAATGTGACCGTGCCAAACTCACCCAATCTAACACCAGCCTTGCTTCATAAACGCGACATCTTTGGTTCCCGTGAGTTTTCTGGTAACTGTAACATGCAGGTGTCTGATACTGACTGACCCTGCGTCACTTCCGCCGGCTGTACGTCTGTCAATCATCTGATGTTCGTCTGTCCTCAGTTAATAAGAGCATGGAAATTAGCCGTTTAATTCTAAATCAAGCGTAAATGAAGGTTGATTTAATAATTTGCTTTTAAAGTGACAAACTTGACTTTTAATATTAAAATCGCATAGGATCCCATACGATGTTTGCACTTTCAACTTCCGGGTCCTATCTGACTTCAAAATAAAAGCTTCTCGTCAATTAAAGCGGCTTATTTTCCGACTTTTATTATGTTATATTAGTCAAAAAATTCTACTCACTATATACGTCTTATTTATTTAGATGTATTATTTAAACAATATATTTATTTTAAACAATGTTTATTTATTTTTGTTTTTATTATATATTTTTTTAATCTTATTTTACAGTTTTTTGCCCCCCTACCAGTTCCCCTTCCTCACAAAAAAAAATCCTTATGCTTGGGTAGATCATAAAATACTCCAATGCACACATTTCTGTCAAATATAATTTATGCATTGTCAAAAAAACAAAATAAATAAATTTAAAAGTACCCCAAATCCACAGGAAAACAGCAGACAAATTTTATAAAAATAAATAAATACGGTATTCCTTCAGTACCATGGTACCACAACAGTACTGTTTTTTTTTTTTAAGAATAAGTATTTTCTAAATCATACACTGATATCCATAATGCATGTTAATGTACCTTTAAAAACTCTACTCAGGAATAAACGCTGCAGCGTAGAGCATTTTAGTAGTGTTTTATTTTCTTGTAGCACAGTGTTCAGTCACTAATAACATACAGTTACATTAGTAAAACATGGAATGTTTTGAAATATAATTCAATTGCAATTTTACAAGCATTAAGGCACACTAGAACTTGAATAAAAGGGCCAGTTAAAAAAAGAACATTATGCAACAATGACAACAATTTGCTATTCAAATAGAATAGAATTAGAGTTTTAGTTATAGTTATACTCCATTCATCTGCTACAACTTGTTGCAATGAATGGTGCAAATCTGTTAGTGTCACTTCAGTCTAAATGCGCTATAATCAAGAAACCCTTTTGAATCCAAGTTGCAAAAAAAAGGCCTTTAAGCTTTAGGCTGGTGATTTTTAAGGAACTCTTCCATATAGACAGCAAGAGCATTCACATCTTCAACAGTCACCGCGTTGTACAAGGAAGCTCGGATGCCACCGACAGACCTGAGAACAGTGAGAGAATCGTGAGACAGGACAGGACTACACATGAGAAACTCAATCTGATCATTGTCATGTGCTTTGCTTCCACAGCACTTCTTTATTAGTCAGGTAATCATTTTCATTTTGACCAATTATGCACATTTATCATCTCAACTGATTAGACATTCATCTAAGCTTAGTTGAAAACCGTCAAATCAATTAACATCAAAAGCTTTGAACTTTTTTAATTTAAAATGTGAAAATTCCAAATTCTGTTTGGATTTGGATTTGAATTTGAAACGGCATTCTCTATGCAGTTCTGAGTGGTGGAGAAGCGTGTGCTGGACAAATCACATTTCGTCATGGGAAATTAGCAATAATATTGTGTCCATTCTGAAACAAATATTGTGCATAAACAAAACATGTTTCATACACTGCTACTGCTAAAAAAAAAAAAAAAAAGTAAATATTAATGGGAATATACTTCAGAGATATTTTACTCATAAAAAAATTCTAGGGGTGCCAATAATTGTCGCCAACGTGTTTTGGAGAAAAGCATTTATTTCATAACGTGATTTACCCCCCACTTTCAATTCTTTTACTTCAATTAAAGGTTAGATTTTTGTGATTTTGTCAAATAAAAGATCAAAAGGATAAACAATGCAGATTTATTTTTTACAGCCATATTTGATCATATTTACCAGGGGTGCCAATAATTCTGACCACCACTTTATGTGATGCTCTTAGAGGGCTAAATGCTAAGAAATCCACTGGTCCTGATGGGTTGGATCCCTACTTTTTAAATATTGCTGCTGAACAGAACCTTTGACACACATTTTCAATCTGACTATTGAAATACCGAGTGTATTGAAGTCAGCATATGTCACTCCTTTATTAAAGGGTGGTGACCGATCAAATCCAAATAATTATAGGCCAATATCTAAGCTATCTGCTTTAGCCAAGGTTCTAGAAGGACTTATAAGTGACCAGTTGAAAGACTACTTAGTAACAAAAAATATTTTAAATGATTGGCAGTCGGGTTTTTGTAAAAAAACACAGCACTGTCACTGCCACTATGAAAGTGTTAAATGATTTTATAAGTGCTATTGATTCTAAAGAATATTGTGCTGCGATGTTCTTAGATCTTCCAAAGGCGTTTGACACAGTTGACCACTATGTCCTGTCACAGAGATTGGTGGATATTGGAATGTCTCCAAAAGCTGTTTGGCAACTATTTGAGTGGCAGAACACAAAGAGTTTATGTTGATGGTGTGTCCTCAAAATCATTACTTATGGTATCCCCCAGGGGCCCATTTTGGGACCCATTTTATTTACTATTTATATAAATGACTTGTGTCAAGTGTTATTTTTATGCAGATGATATCGTTTTGTACGGTTCTGCCCCATCCTTGACAAGTGCCATAGAAGATCTGCAATTTGCCTTTAAAATTATTCAGAAGAATCTTCATAAATTGAGACTTGTACTAAACTCAAGATGCTTGTCAAATTGTTACACTGGATGAGAAAGTAATTGAACGAGTATCAGTGTATAAAATATCTTGGTTTCCTTTAAACAGCATATAGAGGGTTTAACAAAAAAACAGAGTAAAGTTGGGGTTCTATTATAGAAACAAAGGCTGTTTCTCTTTTAGTACGAGAAAAACACTTATACAAACAACATTTATGTCAATGCTGGATTATGGTGATATTTTATGCATGCATGCCAATCAATCAATCTTCTTTGAAAATGCTGGATTCAGTATATCATGCAGCACTAAGATTTGTAACTAATTCTAATTTTCGTACTCATCACTGTAGCTTGTATGAGAGTGTTGGTTGGCCATCTTTGCACAATCGCAGGCTGGAGCACTGGTATATTTTTCGTTTTAAGGCCATACTTTGTAAATAGCCTCCTTACTTATGTTCTCTTCTGACTCCAAAAGTCACTACCAGGAAATGTAATCTTAGATCATATGGGCAAATCATGTATGATATCCCACGAATGCGAACTGTCTTCTGTGAAAGTGCCTTTAAAGTTTTTGCACCTTTTTCCTGGTATAAATTGCAGAAACAGCTAAAATTTGAGTATCTACTGACAATGACACAGTTTAAAACTAGGATAAAGGACTATTTGATTACTAAATGCACATGTGCTGTTACTGAGCGCTGCTGGTGATTATGTTGAGATGATGTTAAATTGCCAAATGTCTTTTCTGGTTAAATGTGTGTATATGTATTTTTTTTATTTTTATATAGAACTACTATTCTGCTGTCTTTGCCAGGACTGCCTTGAAAAATAAATAAATCTCAATGGGATTATCTCCTGGTAAAATAAAAATAAAGGATAATAAATAATAAAATAATTAAATGTGTGTGTGCAGCATTACTCCTCCATAAAAGCAAATTAATATGTTTGTTGATAAACTAGTGTGCAATAACTATAAGACTGATCCACGAAAAGGACGAAAAAACACTGTATTCTGCTGCCAGGCCAGTAGATGGCGATGTCACTTTGTAAAGAAACACTACACGCCTATAGAGGGTATGCACGTGACGTCACCATCGGCCGGAGTGACTGCGGTTACGCCCACTGAGTGGCAAAAAGACTGAGCGACAGCATTGGTTTTCAGCGTGAATGCCGCGAAAAACACACAAAACGCATCCAAAATGGAAAAGAGCTTTGAGATTGACTGTTCAATCAGATTTGACAAAAGATCCGAGGTATTTTTTTCAGACTTCCGAAAGCTACAGAAAAGAGAAGCAAATGGATCGCTGCAATTCACAGAAACGACGTGACTCCAGGCAGCGAAACTTGGATTTGCAGTTATCATTGTCAATATGTTGAATTTGGGGGTAAAATCATACCCTATATATTGTATTGTTATATATTGTATTGACAACTCAATTAAATATTTACCATCTTATATTCTGCGTAATTGGATGATTTTAAATAAACACTGACAAAAACTATACAAGTTTTAGGGCTGGATGGTATGACAATATATATAACATTGATATAAGTGATCACCTGGATTTAGACCTACCTATATTGTATTTATATAAAGCATTCACAGGTAAATTTGCTTTATGTATTTCCCCGGTGCCAAAATCAGGCTCAGGAAACATGATCCTGGCTACATGTCAATATCCATGGATCATGGGATCTATGGTAAGTTGTAAGGAACACTATATCGAGTCAAACCTTTAGTTTAAACTGATAATCATTTGTTTTACTCGCGTTTTCACAGTTTCCCCAATTAACTCCAGTCATGCACTAGGCTCGTTTGCCACTCAGTCCGGCTGAGGGGGCGTGTTCCGGCGGGAAAGTGACATCAATGCATACCCTCTATTGACTGAAGATGTAATACACATGCGCATGACATCACTGTTTTCACAAATTCGTGTTTTTGTAGTTTACACGGAGACGATAACTGTATCGTTTTCAAAATACTTGCATTTTAAAACTTTGTGTTTTCCGGCCCTCAAGACGCTGTTGTCGTGTAAATCAACGGCCAAAATGCATATTTTTTTCCTCAGTTTTTAGCTAAAAAAAAAAGGTGTTGTGTAAACAGCCCATAAAGCACATATAAAGTACTGTTGATTATACTGTAGGGTGTTATTCGATATTACATTTAAAGTTAATATATTTTTTAATCAGATTCGTAATGATGAAGGTGCAATTTATTATATATTAAAATACATGGCATAAACGTTTTTAATAGAAATGACATATTTTAGTTTAAAGGTGCAATGTGTAATATTTAGGAGAATCTATTGACAGAAATGCAATATAATATACATAACTATGTTTTCAGTGGTGTAAATCAAGCATTTCTATCTCCATACACCGCGGGGTCCCCTTACAGTGAAATCTCTATTTTGCGCCGTCATGTTTCTACAGTAGCCCTAAACGGACAAACTGCTCTACAGAGCGCTAGTCACTCTCTGCTGTCTCAGACGTTGACATCTTTGTCCTGTGTCGGCCACCGTAGATTCTCTATGTGCTTCAAAAGGGAGGGGTGAGCGGTGGACGGTTGCAATTCACAATCTCACCACTAGATGCCGCTAAAATTTACACACTGAACCTTTAAATAAATGTTTGTCAGTGCATTTGACAGATACATCAGCAGTTATTCAATGTGTTTGTGCAGCATTACTCCTCCATAAACGCAAATTAATATGTTTGATGATAAACTAGTGTGCAATAACTATAAGACTGCATGAATTCGAATTTCACACAATACCTGTGCCCTTTAAGTGAGATCATGCCAAGTTTAGAGGCACCATCCAGGAATGACTTTTCAAGACTTTCATCTCCTTCCTTCTTTCCGATGCGGAATGGAATGTTCATGCGGCTTCGACATGCCACGTCCACAGGGCATCTGTAGGATTGTGTAGAGTAAGAGGGGAAAAGGGCGAGAAGTCATTTTGACAAAAAAACTAAAGTCTGAACAGAGATCACAAAGTGAACACACTGCAAAAAATAAATAAATAAATACACACCGATCAGGCATAACATTATGAAGTGAAGTGAATAACACTGATTATCTCTTCATCACGGCACATGGGTGGGTGGGATATATTAGGCAGCAAGTGAACATTTTGTCCTTAAAGTTGATGTGTTAGAAGCAGGAAAAAATGGGCAAGCGTAAGGATTTGAGCGAGTTTGACAAGGGCCAAATTGTGATGGCTAGACGACTTGGTCAGAGCATCTCCAAAACTGCAGCTCTTGTGGGGTGTTCCCGGTCTGCAGTGGTCAGTATCTATCAAAAGTGCTCCAAGGAAGGAACAGTGGAGAACCAGAGACAGGGTCATGGGCGGCCAAGGCTCATTGACGCACGTGGGGAGTGAAGGCTGGCCCGTGTGGTCCGATCAAACAGACGAGCTACTGTAGCTCAAATTGCTCAAGAAGTTAATGCTGGTTCTGATAGAAAGGTGTCAGAATACACAGTGCATCACAGTTTGTTGCATATGGGGCTGCATAACCGCAGACCAGTCAAGGTGCCCATGCTGACCCCTGCCCACCGCCGAGCAATGGAAGAAGGTGGCCTGGTCTCATGGATCACGTTTTCTTTTACATCACGTGGATGGCCGGGTGCGTGGCTTACCTGGGGAACACATGGCACCAGGATGCACTATGGGAAGAAGGCAAGCCGGCGGAGGCAGTGTGATGCTTTGGGCAATGTTCTGTTGGGAAACCTTGGGTCCTGCCATCCATGTGGATGTTACTTTGACACGTACCACCTACCTAAGCATTGTTGCAGACCATGTGCACCCTTTCATGGAAATGGTATTCCCTGGTGGCTGTGGCTCTTTCAGCAAGATAAGCACAAATGGTTCAGGAATGGTTTGAGGAGCACAACGAGTTTGAGGTGTTGACTTGGCCTCCAAATTCCCCAGATCTCAATCCAATCGAGCATCTGTGGGATGTGCTGAACAAACAAGTCAGATCCATGGAGGCCCCACCTCGCAACTTACAGGATTTAAAGGATCTGCTGCTAACATCTTAGTGCCAGATACCACAGCACACCTTCAGGGGTCTAATGGAGTCCATGCCTCGACAGGTCAGGGCTGTTTTGGCAGCAAAAGGGGGACCAACACAATATCACAATGTTATGCCTGATCGGTGTATATATATATACTTCCTCAGTATATTTGTCTTGTTTTCCAGCACAAATATCTAAACATTCTGAAATCAAGATGCATTTACTTGAGAAGCAAAGTCTTGTTTTCTAAAAAATGCTTATAATATGAAAATACATCTGCCAAAGGGGTCTGAAAAATAAAGTTAATTAAAAGGAAACAAGATTATTTTCTTACCTCACTGACAGATTTTTTTCTTGTTTTAAGCAAAAACTCACTTAATATATAAAGTTGTTTACAGACAAATTCAGTCAGTCAACTCCAGTCATTTTGCTTAAGTAAATGCATCTTGATTTCAGAATGTTTAGATATTTGTGCTGGAAAACAAGACAGAGCAGATCTCATTTTTTATTATAACAATAACTGATTTTGGATTATACTAAAATACTTTTTTATTATATTAACATTATATAATGAATTAGCAATTAAAAAGTTTAATGTTTAAATATTAAACATTAAGAATAACCTTCTGTACAAGAGGATTACATTTTATCTGCAAACGTGTTAGTATGTGAATGAGTCAAAATCACTGATCACTGACGAGTAGAATCCATTGGATTGGTTGATGATGTCATAGACGATGACAGATTTCTGTCCGTTTAGCTTTTCCATGGCGTCTGCTCCTCCGTTGTTCCTGATCCACTCCAGAACCAAGCCCATAATGTAAATACTGCACAAAAACAAACATGCGCAAGTTAATATTACAGAACAGTTAATACTTTGATCAAATGTTGACAAGTCTATTAGGCACACACTAAATTATAAAGGGGCTTCTGCTGAAAAAGGAGAGTATTGTAATGTCTTGTAGCATTTTATCCATAGGATTCTTCCTTGTATCCCTGTAAGATGGAAAAAACGATCTATGTGGAGGCTCTACAAACAGATCTTGAAATGAGCCACAAGACTGAAAGAAGCAAACAAAGCCGTAAATCCTCATTAAAAACGGTAAAACCACTATAAATGTCTCTGACTGGAAGCCATTAAAGCTGCTGTAATACACTGTTGGATATTCACTCAATTCTATCAACTAAATTTTAAATTAATGCACCAAGCTGCTATATTTCTTGACAATCATAAATAGCCTAAAGTTAGACTTATGACCTTGGAATAATTGTTCATTATTGCATATAAAACATTTGGAAACATTAAGGTAATGTTTTTGAAAAGCAAGGCTGTATTTATTTGATTAAAATACAGTAAAAACAGTAATATTGTGAAATATTATTACAATTTAAAATAACTGTTTGCTGTTTAAATGCATGTTAAAATGTAATTTATTCCTGTGATCAAAGCTGAATTTTCAGCATCATTACTCCAGTCTTCAGTGTCACATGATCCTTCAGAAAAATAGTGTTTAACCCTCTGGTACTGTTCGCGTGTCGGTCAAAAATGACAGAATTCGTTTTTTGTTTTTTATTTCAAATGAATCATTGAACTATATTTTAGTTTGATAATGTTTTTAATATTTTGTATTTTTTTATGGTACTAAATTATATTTATGCAGTAGCTATAATCCATTTATTCACTTTTTGAGCATGGACATGAAAAGTACATTTCCAACTTAAACTGTCATAAATCTTTAATGCTTTGAAGGACAGACTGAAGTTTTTTTAAAGATGACTCCTGGCAGATTATTGCTAAAGTAAAAAAAGATTAAAAAAAAAAAAGTTATGAAATGTTACATTATTGTTATGAAAAATGCCATTTTCAATTTTTATTTGAAATATTTATTTTCCAAAACATTTTTTACTATAAAACTGTGAGAAAACCAAAGCCATAAATCTAAACAAGTTGTGTTCCAAATTTGAGGTTGATAGCTCAAAAAAAAAAAATGTAGCCTGACAAGCCTGACCCACATCAAGGTCTGGGAACACACCATTGGCAGGGTTCAATCCAAACGGTTGTCTTTCAGATTCCCTCTGCACGCAATAGGATAGCGCTACAACCAACCAGAGCAACGAAGGTGGTGAAGCGGAGCTAGTTGATGGATTAAACTTTTGCCGTATCCGGTCGGCAAAACTCCGAACACATCTTCCTTTTTTAAGAATGACTTCAGTGCCGTTCTTTTTTCTTTTCTCAAAGAAAAGCTTTACTCCAAGTCTTCCAGAGTCGATTCGAAAGACCGCCGTTCCCCAGCTTCTTTGTTTTCAAAAATATAGATTTAACATTTCAGAAGATACAAATGTTTCACATAAAAATTCCATAACATCACGAAACATTATTGAAATGTTTAACATCAGGTATCGTAAGATGAACTTTAAGGATAACATTCATATCAGAGATATTGAGTATTGAAGAGAAAGGGAAGAAAAGGGTATAAGTGTGTACTCTAAATTAAAGAAGAGTTTAATTCTTTGTAAATGTTCATAGTTCTTATTGCCTTGCGGTTTGAGAGTCCTTTTAAAGTTTAGAAATAAATCTTCATGTCAGCCTTGAAATGGATCCTATCAGATCATTTACATTTGTGTATGTAGAACTTACCAAGTAATATTATAAGATTTAATATAAAAACATGACTCTTTTCTAGATCTATTTTGTCATAATAAAAAATAACATCTCTTTTCTCTGTTAATTTTGGTTCCACTTAACATATTAAATAAATATTCTACATCAATCCAAAAGAATTTAACATGCATACATTCAAAAAAAAAGATGCAAAATTCTTTGTTTTCAAGTAGCACGCGGAAGCGTCGCAACTCCGCCGTCATTACGTTAAGCCCGCCCACCGACTCTATACACGATGTGATTGGCCTGACTAGAGTTTGGTTTTTCAGGCTCGCAAGCCAACGGAGAGTTTTTATACGACCCTGGCTGCAAATTACATTTACTGCTGCTAGGGTGCGTCTAGATTTCTAAGCTACAAATAAAAGAGCTTTCAGTGAGATTTTGTTTGGGCGCAGTACCAAAAGTTTCCACTAGATGAAATTAGTCTCCCATCCATTTCCAAAACGCTATTTTTTTGACCGCGAACAATACAAGCGTGACTATTTAGTACCAGAGGGTTAAGAAATATTTTTATTGTCAGTATTAAAAATAGTTGTTGCTGTTTATTTATTTATTTATTTATTTATATTTTTGATGGAACCATGATACACTACCATTCAAAAGGTTTGGGCTAAATATAATATAATATAATATAATATAATATATATATATTCACATAGAAAATGTATTTTAAATTGTAATAATAGTTCACATATCATCATAGCTGACATATGCGTTAGTAGTTAATGAAGACACAATACGATAAAGAGAGAAAAGACACACCTGAAGCATGAAGGAGTGTTGTAGAGCGAGTTATTGCCAGCCTGCACTTGATAGTCCAGTATAATTGGGCACTCTTTCAGGGCCTTGCCCATCAAATCCTCTCGGACAATGACAACCGTCACACCCGCACAGCCAACATTCTTCTGCGCGCCGGCAAATATCAGACCAAACTGTGGAAATGAACAGACTCACAGCCTTAACTAGCAATTAGGTTAAAGTAGAATTACTGTATAATACAGACACTTTTATGATGGTGAACTTAGGATACCAATTTTTTTTTTTTTAAATGTACGAGAGCTGAAGAATCATCACCAACCTTTGACACATCTACCGGCCTGGACAGGAAGTTGGATGACATGTCACTGACGAGAACCACTCCTTTGGTGTCAGGGATGAAGTTGAACTCCACGCCGTGCACCGTCTCATTGCAGCAGTAATAGACGTACGACGCCGAAGGATTCAATGACCAGGTGCTGCTGTCTGGGATTTCTGAGAAAACAAAGTTTGCTTCATCACTAAAAGTCATGTGAGGATCAAAAGTGAAACAGAAGTGTGCCACAGTGTGAAATAAAAGGCCACGTAAGTGTACTTAACACTTCTAAGCTATTCGGAGTCTTTTTGACCCCAAATGACGTTTGCTGAACGTCCCTGGTCCCTCTCAGGATGTGCGGCGTCTCCTGAGACCCCACATTGAAATGAATGGGGAAATTAAAAAAATGTATACTTTGTTTTTATATTTGTCAAATAGAAAAAACTAAATCAGCCACAACACAGAACACAAATAAAGTGCTCACACACAAAATGAAAAATGGGCTCCCATAAGTTGCTCTGTTACATAATTTGTCAAAAATAAATAAGCTACATTGCAGAACACACACAGAAATGATGGAGTAACACAACAACACATCCACGATGGAGAACAACTGAAAACACACACATAACACATATATAATACTATATTTCAGGTTTGACTGTAACAATTGGTCATAATTGCAAAAAAATGATAATTATTTTATAATGTCTAAACATAAATCTAAATAAAAAAAACATATACCCATTATGAAAATGGCAGATGAGCCATTGAGTAATGCTTTGAAGCCATCTACTGGCCGCTGTAGTTGACATTTCATGTTATTTTCATTTTAAAGTGTTTGTTCTCCAGTTGATGGCAGCAATCTTACATTAAACCATGGCACATTGTCCATGTTATCGCCATGAATTAAAATGAGAAATGTGAATCTTTTTTTAAAGTGAATTTTACATAAAAAGTTGTTTTATTTTATATAAACCTATTTAAAAAAAAAAAAAAAAAAAAAAAAAAAAAAATATATATATATATATACTCACCTAAAGGATTATTAGGAACACCATACTAATACTGTGTTTGACCCCCTTTCGCCTTCAGAACTGCCTTAATTCTACGTGGCATTGATTCAACAAGGTGCTGAAAGCATTCTTTAGAAATGTTGGCCCATATTGATAGGATAGCATCTTGCAGTTGATGGAGATTTGTGGGATGCACATCCAGGGCACGAAGCTCCCGTTCCACCACATCCCAAAGATGCTCTATTGGGTTGAGATCTGGTGACTGTGGGGGCCATTTTAGTACAGTGAACTCATTGTCATGTTCAAGAAACCAATTTGAAATGATTGGAGCTTTGTGACATGGTGCATTATCCTGCTGGAAGTAGCCATCAGAGGATAGGTACATGGTGGTCATAAAGGGATGGACATGGTCAGAAACAATGCTCAGGTAGGCCGTGGCATTTAAACGATGCCCAATTGGCACTAAGGGGCCTAAAGTGTGCCAAGAAAACATCCCCCACACCATTACACCACCACCACCAGCCTGCACAGTGGTCACAAGGCATGATGGATCCATGTTCTCATTCTGTTTACGCCAAATTCTGACTCTACCATCTGAATGTCTCAACAGAAATCGAGACTCATCAGACCAGGCAACATTTTTCCAGTCTTCAACTGTCCAATTTTGGTGAGCTCGTGCAAATTGTAGCCTCTTTTTCCTATTTGTAGTGGAGATGAGTGGTACCCGGTGGGGTCTTCTGCTGTTGTAGCCCATCCGCCTCAAGGTTGTGCGTGTTGTGGCTTCACAAATGCTTTGCTGCATACCTCGGTTGTAACGAGTGGTTATTTCAGTCAAAGTTGCTCTTCTATCAGCTTGAATTAGTCAACCCATTCTCCTCTGACCTCTAGCATCAACAAGGCATTTTCGCCCACAGGACTGCCGCATACTGGATGTTTTTCCCTTTTCACACCATTCTTTGTAAACTCTAGAAATGGTTGTGCGTAAAAATCCCAGTAACTGAGCAGATTGTGAAATACTCAGACCGGCCCGTCTGGCACCAACAACCATGCCACGCTCAAAATTGCTTAAATCACCTTTCTTTCCCATTCTGACATTCAGTTTGGAGTTCAGGAGATTGTCTTGACCAGGACCACACCCCTAAATGCATTGAAGCAACTGCCATGTGATTGGTTGATTAGATAATTGCATTAATGAGAAATTGAACAGGTGTTCCTAATAATCCTTTAGGTGAGTGTATATATATATATATATATATATATATATATATATATATATATATATATATATATATATATATATATATATATATATATATATATACACACACATTTAAAAAAAAATACCTTAAATCCCCCCAACACTGCACAAATGTAGAGTAAAAACATGAATAAAGTGAGTGATATTACATTTGTTTTTTATGTTACAAAATTTTTACATTTTATTGTCTGAAGTCTCTGGAGACCCCAGCATCCTGAGTGTACATCCCAAACAAACAGCTTAAGAGAGTACACGTAGCACACTTTTACACTTGTTTTTTATTTAAATACTTTATTATGTTTTAATAATCTTTTGTTGTGCTTTAAAAAAGTACACTTTTTTTGATGTGTCGACTAACTCTAACTGTAGTGCGTTATTCAATATTACACAAAGTTATGTTAACATTAATGTTTTAACTAAAATGAATTAACCACGAGCAATAAACTTGTTACTGTATTTATTAATCTTTGTTAATGTTAGTTAATACAAATCCATTGTTTGTTCATGTTAGTTCAAAGCGTATTAACTAATGTTAACAAATACAACTTTTAATTTTAATGCATTCATAAATGTTAAAATTAACTAACAAAGATGAATTAATGCTATAGTTCATTATTAGTCCATGTTAACTAATGTAGTTAACTAATGTTAACCAATAAAACCTTTTGTAAAGTGTTCCGTTAATATATTAAATTGCAACTTCATTATTAAAAATGTGGTTACAGATGCATTTAAAAGCAAGTAGAAATGACATTAAAGTATATTTAACAGCAATTAATTATGAAATTATATATAAAGATGTACTTAAAGTGGGTCAAAAACACTTTAAAGTTCAGCTAAATGCAAAAACATTACATTCCGTTTGCTTTTGGAAAGAGTGTAAAAATGCAGGATAGCTTGAACAGATTTCACAAGACTGACAACAAAAAGCACAGCAAAAAAAAAAAAAAAAATCACCTCTCAGCAATTAAAAACAGTTTGGTATACTCTGATTACTCACTGGTGTAACTATCCAGTTTTGGATGGATCACGTTCACTTTCCCATACTTCTCTGCCTCTTTGGCCGCCTTTGCAGACCACGTCCCTGTGACCAGGTAATCAGCACACCTGTCCTCCTTCAGACCAATCAGATTGAGAGGAACGCCGCTGAACTGTCCCGAGCCTCCACCTTGCAGGAACAGTATCTTATAGTTTTCAGGTACATTCCTATTCAGAGTGAACACACAATTGTTATGGAATATGAGCAAAGACATTACATTTCTAAATGAGGGATAGTAAACACTCACAGAAGCTCACGGAGAAGGTTTTCGGCATTGTTTATGATCTTGGTGAAATCGGACGACCTGTGGCTCATTTCTGGATATGATATAAAGAGAAATAAACCTCCAGAACACTGCATTGCACATGCAAGCGTATATTTTTAAAATGCAGATCATTACCAAGAATGCTTATCCCGGTGCCACTGTAATCCAGAAGCTCCTTCTGTGCTTGGAATAAAACCTAGGAATGAAAAATAAAAATTAATAGGCTCTTTCTAAACTACCACGGAATAAACTTTTTTGAATAAAAGTTGTGACCATCCTAAAGTTAGGAAGATAAAAAGCCAGATAAAAGGATGGACATGTTGGACACGACTTGAAACCAATGTGAAATGGCCCATGCAATCAGTAAAAGCTTTCAGTAGCTATAATGCTACTTATTAGATTGTGGTATATTGTGGTATTTAGGGGTATATGTTTATGGTTTGCGGTAGGAAGGTTGGTTAATAAAATAAAGCCTCAAACCACATCACACCACAGGAATATTTTTCTGGCAGCACACAATCTGTTCGATTGCGGAGTTTTTCGGAGTCGACTCAGATTCACGACTCCCACCGTAGGATTCGATGGAATCGACTCCCGGAGTCGACTCAATTTGCTCCATTTATTTCAAGTCGAAACAGGTTCGGCAATAATAATACAAAATTGCCGCCATTATTAACACACTGAATGTCGTTTTCCCCCTCTGAAACAAAGGCTAAAACTACATTTATTAAAACAACACTTTTTGCATGTCTGGTCAAATTAAATTTAGAGATGAGTCACCATCAAGTTAGAGTTCAAGATACTAAAAATAAGTCTAAATGCATAGAATAAATGTAGGCTACACTTATTAATGTGCTTATTCTTGTTTCCATTTTTTATGATTAATTTAATAATTACGAACACAAATTAGAATATCATGGCAAACCAAACCACAAAGCTGGCACGGAAGTATGTATACAATTACAATGTAACTGGTTTACTAATTTTATTGTAAAGTAAGCAAGTAGGACAGCTCTCTGACGCAGCGCCGGAGTCGACTCCCAAACTAGGAATCGACTCTTTGGGAGTCGACTCCCAAACTAGGAATCGACTCTTTGGGAGTCGACTCCCAAACTAGGAATCGACTCTTTGGGAGTCGACTCCCAAACTAGGAATCGACTCTTTGGGAGTCGACTCCCAAACTAGGAATCGACTCTTTGGGAGTCGACTCCCAAACTAGGAATCGACTCCACATCACTAGGTAGTATTTTTTCGTTGTCGACCGGGTGGGGTTTGGAATAGGATTAGGCGATTTTGACAGGAATCAAAACTGGGCACAACAACATTGGATGGGCAATTAACCTGCATTTCTGTGAAGTAAACAACCACTTCATTCATAGTTAGAGAGTTGGGTTAGTTTTCTAATAAGAAAAGGCAAGCTACTGATTAGAAGCAAAGAACCAACAAACACATCCAGGGACACGCAGAACCAGTTATACATTTTTCATAACAAATCAAGACATGTCCACTCTTTATCAGGCCTTTACACTTTTTTTCTTTGGCTTTTATATGGCATGACTCGTTTGAAGAGACTCAGTCAACAGTGGTTGTTGGCTGATGCAACATTGCACATGCATCTAGACCAGCAAAACTCAACAGCATTATTTTAATGCTTACAGTGCATCCCAAATGATGCTCAACGATTTACAGCATCATAAAACAGCGTTGCTGAATGCATGCACACTTGTGGTTTGTTTGTAGCGGATAGATGATGCAATCGTACGGTGTGCTGATATAATGTCACTACGTAAACAAAACTTTTACCAAAAATACATACATACATAAAAAAATAAAAAAAAATGATCGATGCAATTACCGACTGTGGAAGTTTAGCCGGTCCCGGTCCGAAATTGATGGTCTGTTTCTTGTCCATGTTTTAAATAAAAGTGCGTGATGGGATATATTTAATCTTTCCGAAACTCCGCAACTTGACCTACTTTTCTGTTCGTGATTTCGCCTCGCACTCCTTTGCGCATGATTACACCTAATGTGCAAGTTTCCTGCTTGTTTTCATTGGCTCGCGGTTTCCGGAATGTCTGCTTGCGGCTGTCTGATTGGATACTGTGGTTGTGACGTTGCTGTGATTGACTCGTACGTTTGGGCGCATTAAAGGGACAGTTCACCCAAAAATGAAGATTGAGTTACTCACCCTCAAACCATCCTAGATGTATATGACACTCTTCTTTCAGACGAATACAATCGGAGTTAAGTCCATAAAAGTGCATCTATCCATCGTAAAAGTGCACCACACGGCTCCGGGAGTTTAGGCCTCCTGATGCGTTTGTGTAAGAAAAGTATATATATTTAAAACTGTAGTACAAACTGTAATCTCTAACTGTCATACGCGACACTTACTTTCTTCGGAATCGGAACACAAATAAAGATCTTTTTAAAGAACTCTGAGAGCTTTGTTTGCGCAAAAATTTTTTTTTGGAAAATGCACGTTCAGGAGAGCACCACGATGCATTCGTGTTGTGTTGACGCGAGAGCAGACGCTGTTGCGTGAACGGAGATTCATATTTTGTAAATAAAGTGGTACATTCTTTGGGGGGTTGCACAAAGCACTCGCATTGCTTTATAAAATTGAGGTTAAACCACTGTAGTCACATGAATTACTTTAATGATGTCTTTACTACATTTCTGGGGATTGAAAGTGGTAGTGTAAGCGGTCAATGGAGGGACAGAAAGCTCTCAGATTTCATCAAAAATATCTTCATTTGTGTTCAGAAGATGAACGAAGGTCCAGGTTTGGAACAACATGAGGGTAAGTAATTACACGATTTTCATTTTTGGGTGAACTATCCCTTTAAGATATATTGAGGCCCTCTGGATGCACACTGCAAGGGTCCTGTATATTGTGCCCCCTTGGTTGAGAACTACTGGCACATTCTCTCTCTTAATGGGGTTTAATATAGTTTTGGCCCCCATTGCCTATAGTTGTATGGACAAACACAGTTGAAACATTATTCTATAGAAAAAAGTAATTTAGCCATTACATTGCTATAGCTATCTATCACTATATCTCAAATCACATTTGTTCACTGTGGCCTTTCCTTGGGGATTTTTTATTTATTTCATTTTATTTATTTTTTAAGAGATTTGCTTGTGATGGCGGTACACGTGGTGCACACTGATGGCAGGGCTGCAAGTGCAAACGATACCGATTTTAAACTAAGAACTGGTGATAAACTTTGTAAACAGGTGCTATATAAACAAAATGACCTATTTAAATCAGTTTGAGAGAGCAGTAAAGTATAATTCAGCAGGGGGCAGCATTTAGCAGAGGATTAGAGAAGAAGATTATAAAGTTATCATCAAGCTATAATCAAAATACTATAATCGTGGTTGTAAAAGCTAATCTGCAAAACTCTGTAGAAGCTGAACATCAGTCAATCATACCAAAATATCAACACCTTATTAGATTTTATTGAAAACAACAACATTTAATGTGTAATAGCTAAGTACAAACATACACTTGGAAATGAAACTAACACTTATTCAATTTAAATAGAAAACCTAAAGTCATTCTGTCATGGGACAAATGAAAGATTCCCCTAAGCCAAACTAAAACGGGAAAAGAAGTGCAACATGTTATTTATGACACTACATATATTGGTGTATTTACTCAATAGGATTCCCACACTTTTGAACAGTGAATTTTACATGACTTTTCCAGCTGTTAATTATGGGTGAAAGACTTTGTATGAAGAATGACCAGTTTCTAGTGATTAAAATATTTTAGAACAGAGCATAACTGGAAAATGTTACCAACTACAGAAATTCCCATGACTTTACACTGGCATTTTAAGGGGTTAGTTCACCCAATAATGTCATTACTCACCCTCATGTCCTTCCAAACTCATAAGACTTTCATTCATCTTCAGAACACAAATGAACATATTTTTAATGAACCTGAGAGATTTCTGTCCCTCCACTGAAAGGTCACGCAACTAAAACGTTGACGTCATGAAGAGATTATCAAAGTAATATCAGGTTTGTGTCACACAATCACGTTTGAACTTCTGATAACCATATATAATATGCTCTATGTATGTGCGTTGATTGTTTATATGTGAATAAAAGCCTCAATTAATTCTGTTACATCTGCTTTTTGATGTAAAGCGAAAAGGCTATGAAACAAACAGCTGTGATTAACAACTGCCTGCTAATGCATTCACATTCACCTGAAGTAGCCTTGTTGACAATTTTTGGTGAATAAGGGCAAAACACATAAGATATAGTACCTTCAATGCAATGTAGATGGCAATATTGCTTCTTTTGTAGCAGAAATAAACTGCTGCAGAGAGTAATTGCATTACTCATCACAAATGTGTTGGAGTAAAGAGCACTGGGGAAAGTTACTTTTAAAGGGGTCCTATAATGCCCTATTTTACAAGATGTAAAATAAGTCGCTGATGTCCCCAAAGTGTGTATGTGAAGTTTTAGCTCAAAATACCCCACAGATAATTTTTTATAGTATGTTAAAATTGTCACTTTTTGAGGTAGAGTTTTTGTGTGTCCCTTTAAATGCAAATTAGCTGCTGCTCTCCGCCCCCTTTCTGGAAGAGGGCGGAGCTTCAAGAGCTTGCGTTAGCAGCTCTGATTACCTCACGCAGACATGCACTGAAAATGTCGGAAACTGTTCAGCCTTTTATGTTCAAACCGGAGTCGAACAATGATGGAGAGATTTAAGAAGAAGTGACAACATGTAGAATGAGACAGGACGTTTCTAAATGGTTAGTTAATGAATTTATGTAGCTGATGTGGAGTTAACTATCTCCAAGCCATTGATTAGCATATTCTGTCATGATAATCTATAAATCGCTGGTGTGGGAACTGTTGTAAGATGCACAGAGCCAGAGAATATCTGCTGCATGGAGATAGAACAAGTATAGTTTAGTTTAATTATGGTTATAACTTATGTTGTCATCTTGCTTTCAGGGGCGGCGTTTACGTATGGCAGATGCCATACTCTGGCGTTCAGACAAGCAGGGGAAATAAACACCTCATGATGCTGCTCGTTAGTTCTGTTGCAGCTTTGAAAAGCAAATTTAAACAGCCTAAAGGCCGCTACATACTCCGCAAGAACAGAGAAAAAAGTTCTCGCTCCCAGGGCTGCGAGAACAAAATGACGTCATTTGGGAGTTCTCGCAGCTTGTTCTCGACACATCATCTGAGCAGAACTTTTTTCTTGTGGGTGTCCGAGAACTATTATGTGATTGGTCAGAAATTTTAAGTGGGCGGGGTTAATGCGGAGAAACGGACATGTTCGGCACCTGCTTTTCTTGTGAAGTATGGAATGTCCTGGCCAGAACGAACTTTGTTCTTGTTCTTGCCACCTCGAGAAAACGAAAACAATTCTTTGTTCTTGTGGAGTATGTACCAAGCTTTACACTGTTTCCTAACCAGATGCGATGCAACAAGATTTTCAGCGCCAAACCAGACTCGATCCGAGATCAATCAATCAAAAATCACTGCCAATCAGAAGAGCGTGTGGGCGGGCTCTCTGCAAGCATACTGAATGCTTTCACAACGAAATTAATAAGTTGCCTACAATATTGAATTCCTAAATAGTACACAATTTTAGCATGATTAAAAAAACATACTGAGTGACTGAAACACTTGTTTGTTCACCTCGACAGTTTGATCATAGTTGTTTCCTTTTATTTATTTTCAAGGTCTGAGGTGAATTATTCATTGTTGCTTTCAGTAAGGCTGTCTATAAAGGTCACGAAAAATGATATTCAAACTCACTTTAAATTATTTTTACATTAAATAAAGCACATAATCTGCACTTGTCACACTTTGTATGTTGTTCCAGCCACAACGCAGCATAAATAAAAACAGTAGCCTAAAATAAATATATTTTTTCTCACTTGTCGCGTTTGGTTAGGACACAGTGAAGGCTTATAGGACTGTTTTAGTATTTGCATTGATTTTGTATTGTCGTTAAGTCTGTTGTTAAGTTCTTTTAGTGGATGTTTGTCCACATTTTGTTTAGATATAATGTGATTATTTGGGAATGTAGTTGTTGTATGGTTTTTGTGAAATGCCACCACTGCTTGCTTTTATGACATGCTATTGCATTCGTGTTACGTACTGTATTGCAATATATGTGAAAAGACGGATGCGACAGCTTGAGCGACTCCCAAATGTACTCGACTACAACAACTCTTCATCTTCTCAAC
Source organism: Rhinogobio ventralis (assembly GCA_039654625.1). NCBI lineage: Eukaryota > Metazoa > Chordata > Actinopteri > Cypriniformes > Gobionidae > Rhinogobio > Rhinogobio ventralis. Next base: position 47,470,960 of record CM077194.1, read on the forward strand.
ATGGCCTTTGTTGTGTGTTCCCGGGGGCGGGGTTTATGTCAATTTTAGGGTTAGTGATGTCACTAACCAGTGAAGAAGCTTGTGTAGTCCCTACCAGCTGTTTGGTGTAGTTCTTAAAAAGTGATTTCTTTAAAAGAAAATATCTCCCTTTGCTTTGAACTTTGAGCGGCATAACTTTGCAGATGTTGTTTATGCTCAAACAGCAACATTACACACTAACTAAAGTTAAAAAAGTGAAATCATAATCAACCACCCCTTTAAAAGTAATATGTTACAATATTGCGTTACTCCCTAAAAAAGTAACTAATTGTGTTACTCAGTTACTTTTTATGGAAAGTAATGTGTTGCGTTACTTTTTCTCATCTGGGCTGCGCTTGCTTGTTTGTTTTTTAATAAATACAAAAGTGGTTCTGTTTTTGGCAACTGTAAAGGCCTTTTCACCTCAAATGGAAATAAAAATTAACGCCTGTCCAGTAGAGGGTGCAGGTTTGCGTAATATTTGAGTTTGCGTTTCACCCTTTTTATTCATTTTGAGGAATACTGAATCTTTTTTTGTGCAAGTGAGATGAATAAATGCATGCTCACATATAGTCTAGAACTACAAATTCAAAAGTAATGCATTACTTAGTTACTTGAAAAAAGCAATCTGATTACACAACTCAAGTTACTTGTAATGCGTTACCCCCAACACTGCATATACTTAATCAAAAATGTAGTCAAGTAGAGAGTAAAAGTTGTTAATATCTTTTATATACAGTAAAACTACAAAATAGCCAAAAAGATACTTAAAGGTGCAGTGTGTAAATTTTAGCGACATCTAGTGGTGAGGTTGTGAATTGCAACCGCCCACTGCTAACCCCTCCCTTTTGTAGCACATAGAGAAGCTACGGGGGCCGACACAGGACAAAGATGTCGACATCTGAGACAGCAGAGAGTGACTAGCGCTCCGTAGAGCAGTTTGTCCGTTTAGGGCTACTGTAGAAACATGGCGGCTTCAATGTAAGTGGACCTGCGGTGTATGTAGATAGAAATGGCTCATTCTAAGGTAATGGTTCATTATGTAAGGTCTTTCTACACCACTGAAAACTTAGTTATGTATATTATATTGCATTTCTGTCAACAGATCCTCATAAATATTACACACTGCACCTTTAAGTACAGTAACTAATTACATTTAGGCTAATCAGATACCTAAAAACACTGGATTTACCTGTGTTTAAGGGACAGAAATCTCTCAGGTTTCATTAAAAATATCAATTTATGTTTTAAAGTTAAACAAAAGGGTTTGGAACAAAGAGTTTATTCGTAGCTTTATTTTAACCAATGCCTAGAAATCACAATTTCTAAACATTTCCCTTATACTTCCAAGTTTTCAATGACCTCATTTCAAGCAAAAAGCTTATTCCCATGGTTCAGTGCTAGTATCTTGACAAGTACATGCAAATTATTTCTCATCAGCCATGCATATTTAATAATAATACCTATTGAGAAGCATTGTTTATCAAGAGGAAATTATGTGTCTAATTGATACCAGCATCACTAACTAGTGTGTGGGTGGATTCAGCGCATTGTTTTTTGGATGGAAAGCAGCAGCTTTGTCCTCTCAGATCCTGTTTCAGAGCTATTTCCCTCTGCCTGTAATCCCCCTATGGTCTTTCCCTTTTTTACATGTCTCTAGTGCGCCGTGATCTGAAACTCTTGAGCGTGTCATTGCAAAAGCAACCTTAGATGATGAAACGTTGATTTCTCAGCTAAGCTTCAGCAGCAGGTGCAGCTTCTGAAACCTCATGACAAAACCAAGGTAGAAAAAAAAACATTTAGCTAGATTTTCAGTATGTGAGCATCCATGTCTGCTTCAGCTGTGACACCAAAACCAAACAGATCTGTTGAACTTCACGCATGAAGGACCGCACAGATATTTAGCTGATTTCGGTCTTCATGAGGAGTTTTTCTGACACAGCAGTGTGTGTTGTATTGGCTCCAGTATCTCACGGCCTCGATTCCTAAGGAACGCACATACTGGTAAAATGCACTGCAAGTCGCTTTGGTTGCTCAATGCATAATGTGTCAGACAAAATTAGTGAGTGACGCAGCAGAACGCAAAGCGGCATAGTTTCGTTTCTGTGAGCGTAGCAGGGGAGTCTGGGTGTTGGCGTCGCGTACGGTGCTGCTGCTGAGAGAGCGGAAGTGTTGCTGCGTCCAGCCGTAAACCAGGCAATTCAACAGACCTTGAGATGCAGAGGTGAAGGCCTGTGGAGAACAAGAACAAGAACCTTTTTCCATTTGCAAGTGGGGGTAAAGCAATTATTGTTGTAGGAGCTTTTATGTATTTTGGCGAACCTGTAGGATGTAGAGAACGACTCCCCTCCTTCCCTCTATTATGTCCGGTTTCACCAACATCATAGTGGCCAGTAATATTGCTGAAATAAACAAGATCATAAAAAACATAAAATGAAGATACTGTTTATCTGTGGATTTATTTAACTTGTTTCACTCAAATGTAAGATTTTGTGATAACACTTTAGTTTAGGGTCCAATTCTCTCTATTAACTAGTTGCTTATTAGCATTCACAGTTTATTGTAAATAATTGTAAATATTGCTTGAATGTGTACTGTGCTACACTTTCCCGTTCTCTCTAATTCATGCTAGCAATGTGCTGAATCATGCTAGCAACATGTGGTATGTGCTAACTGATGCTAGAAACATGCTAGCAATGTGCTAGTTGATGGTAGAAACATGCTAGCAATATGTTTAACATGTTAGCAATGTGTTAATTCATTCGAAAAGTGATAGCAAAATGCTAAAACATGCATGTGTTTTGCTCATTTATGCTAGGAACATGTTAGCAACATGTTAAAATTTGCTAGCAAAGTGTTAAATCATATTAGAAACATGTTAGCAATGTGATAAAACATGTTAACAACATAACACCCTAACAACCTATCTATCCATCCATCCATCTGATTTTATTTAAATAATCATGTTTTCAATCATGCTTAGATTCAGCATAAATCCGTTCATTGTGAAAACAATAAAATGTATTCAGTTAAAAAGTATGAACATGGTTAAAATACGGCTAACAAACAATATTCAATTTATACTTTCAATATTCAGTTAAATGTATGATATTGAAAAAAATTTATTTATTTAGTGATAAATATAAAAACCCGGTGAGTGTGTATTTAAAACATTCAATTTATCAGTACTATTACAGAAATCTTACATGTTTCTTGTTTCATTTATGTATGACTGATTTTATATGCAATTTTATGTTATGTTTTATATCTATTTTATATGCAATTCAAATACATAAATCTTAAATGTAGTCATATATTAATGTTATGTGTGTACAGGTGTTAAAAGATTAAAATAATACATTGTGATTAATCTCTATCTGTTTTTAGTAAATGTACTGAAACAAACGATTCTTTGTTAAGGAAATGAGAATTTTTTCTCATTGGCTACTCTGTAATCTTATATAAAATGTTTTAACCTTTAAATCTTTAACCCCCGGTTTCACAGACTAGCCTTAAATCTAGTCCCAGACAAAAATGCATGTTTGAGCTGTTTTAACTAAAAGCAACTTGCACAGAACTATCTTAAAATACGTCAGTGCCATTGTTTTGTCTCAAGATGCACACCAGTAATGTTTTTTGCATGTTTATAAATGTTACTTAAATGTCCTAATTGAACTAAGGCCTAATCTGGCTTATTCTAAGCCCTGTCTGTGAAACCAGGCCTTTTGAGCGTTTTGAGGTATTGTGTGCTCACCCGGGCCCCAGCAGAAGAAGAAGGCAGAGGGATACAGCAGCATCCGTCGCTCCAGGAGGCGCAGAGTCGCCCAATGATGGTCACCGAAAAACCCCTGAGACGTGACGACACGCTTGTACAGGGAGCGAGTTTTACACATCAGAGTCTGAAATGAAAGGTGGGGATTGAGTCACACGTGTTTTTGAGATCGGTAATACTGTATATGCAATAAACTGTGAAATATTATTTCTATGTGAATATATTATAAACTGTAATTTATTCCTGTGATCAAAGCTGAATTTTCAGCATCATTACTCCAGTCTTCAGTGTCACATGATCCTTCAGAAATCATTCTGATATGATGATTTGCTGCTCAAGAAACATTTATGATTATTAATGCTGAAAACAGTTGTGCTGCTTCATTTATATATACATTTCATTTCAGGATTCTTTGTTGAATAGAAAGTTCTAAAGAACAGCATTTATTTGAAATAGAATCTTTTGTAACATTATAAATGTCTAACTGTCACATCCATGATAAATAAAAGTATTAATTAAAAAATAAATAAATAAAACATAAAATAAATCCAATTTAAAAATTAATGTTAGTTTATAAATCTACAATTGTTCACTGTTAACTTATGATTTACTGTGATATATTAACAAATTATAATTTAAAGAGTGGGGGGGGGGTGTCTAATGCTATTTCATGCATTCTGACTTATTTACACTGTTAAAGCGTTGATTCTCATGCTAAACACGGCCAAAATTACAAAAAATGAGTTGGACGCATGATGGAGTATTTCTGTGCCAAATACACTCCTTCAGGATTCAAACAAGTTTTGGAAAGTTTTTTTTTCCGAGTATGGCCCTGTATGATGTCATAAAGGGCGGAATTCCTTGTATGGGCAGTTCTCCCGGATGAGCGCACACACACATCAACCAGAGCGAGAGCAAGAGCGCGTCCATCAACGAGCTTCGTTCGGGTTACGGGAGCCGTCGGCAGCGCTGCCATTTTGTTTTTAGACCACGAAATCAACAATGTCACTAAAGAAGTGTGAGGGAAAGATCACCTTGTTCAGCTTCCCAAATAACCCAGCGTTAAGGAAACAGTGGATGCAGTTTGTTTTTCCGGAGCAGCAACAGAGTTGTGCAAGTGTGTGTGTTTGTTCCCGGTCATGAGTGGAAACCGCAGGCGGTGACTGAAACTGCATCAAATGTGTTTTGTTGGCAATCGGCGCGTAAGTGCATATAATGTCAACAACCCTGAAAGTTATCCAGGGATAATGCCATGATGTATTTCGTGTGTGTGCTCGTGACTCTTTAGCTCCGCCCACTGCACGCCTCCACGAGTTCGGCTATTTTCAGAAAGAATCGGTACAGTGTATCTGTCTTTTATAAATATGATAAAACTAAACTCTTTGGAGATATGAAGGATGCAATACTACTCTATAGGGACTCAAGATCAACATGAGGCTGGCAGAAACTTTATTATAAATAATTTTAATTAACTTGAAATGTTTAAATACATTAGTACATGTAGAAATTAAAATTAACAAAGTTATTGTACTTCAAGTCTTTCATTTCTATTTTTTTCTGTCATTCAGTCATGATTCAAACTGAATACAGATAAGAGTTGATACATTATTTTTGTAGTATGTTTAACTGCAGTTATGACTGTAGTAATTTTATTCAAAAAGGACACATTAAATTGATCAAAAAAGTGACAGTGAAGACATTTTCAGTGCTTCAAAAGATTTCCATTTCAAATAAATGCTGTTCTTTTGAACTTTACATTCATCAAAGAATCCTGAAAAAATGTATCACTGTTTCCACAAAAATATTTAAACATTGATAATAATCAGAAATGTTTCTTGAGCATCAAATCTGATCACAGGAATACATTATATTTTACAATATATTCACATAAATTGTGACAGTTCATTTAAATTGTAATAATATTCTACAATATTACTGTTGAAACTTTTCAACAGCAGTGTACATTTAAATCATAAATTGCTCAGCTATTCAAAAATGTTAAATCTCACCGTGATGGCGATGAAGGTGAAGAGGAAGGTAGCGAGGAAAATGGCCATGCAGTAGTTCTGAATGACGAGACATGCGGTGACTTCTGTTGTCATATATGAGGTGAGATAAACAGCTCCTGTGTGCATCAGCAAACATCTGGAAGACAATCAGCATCATATCAAACACCTGTCTGGAGCGCTGGATTCTGATTGGTCAGTCGCATCATTCTGGCTATACTGTATACACACCCACACAAACAACTAAACTATAGTTAGATATAACTACTGAACTGTATGAAATGCTTTTAATAACAATAAGCTCATTCAAATATGACTCTGTTGAGTTATGATGATGAAGTAATGAGAAAGTACAGTTTATTAATCGGTACATGTGAGAATACAGTTGGACTGACCTGTAGGGCTGGGTGAAGTTTGTGTAACAGTGAAACACATTTCCTGCCACAAAGACGGGTACCGTGAGCATTAAAGGCAAAAGACTGTGTGGAGAGATCAGGACAGACAACATTATATTCATGAAATATGCTAATATCACATTCTCAGGTTTATTGTGCATAGTATTTGCCCTAAATAGTACACAGGATTATACAGTAATAGGTTAAAAAAAACTGTTTATTATAAATAATTGTAAATATTGCTTAAATGTGTACTGTTAAAACAAGGGAGCAATGTGCTAATTCATGCTAGCAATACATTAAAGCATGCTAGCAATGTGTTAATTCATGCTAGAAACATGCTAGCAGCATGTTAAATTATGTTAGCAACATGTTAGCAAAGTGTTAATTCATGCTAACAACATGTTAAAACATGACAGCAATGTTAATTCATGTTAGAAAAATGCTAGCAAAATGCTAAATCATGTTAGCAACATGTTAACAATGTGCTAATTCATGCTATATACATGCTAACAACATGTTTAATCATGTTAACATGTTAAAACATAACAGCAATGTTAATTCAAGCTAGAAACATGCTAACAAAATGTTAAAACATGCTAGCAATGTGCTAATTCAAGCAAAATGCTAAAACATGGGAGCAATGTGCTCATTCATGTTAGAAACATGCTAGCAATTTGTTAATTCATGCTAAACATTAGCAAAGTACTAATTCATGTTAACAACATGTTAAAACATACATGCTATTTCATTCTAGCAAAATGTTAAAATGTGGTATGTGCTAATTGATGCTAGAAACATGCTAGCAATGTGCTAATTGATGGTAAAACATGCTAACAACATGTTGAAACATGTTAGCAATGTGTTAATTCATGCTAGAAACGTGTTAAAAATGCTAATGTTGTGCTAATTAATGCTAGGAACATGTTAGCAAAATGCTATCTATCTTCTGATACACTGTATTGCCTTCAAAACCTTTAAAATTTTAGCTTTAAAACTACTTCAGACTTTCTGGTCAGGCTTTCTCAAGCCAACTTAAAGTCTGTCTTGATGAACATTTTAATCTAGTATTACCCAGTATTGTCTTAAAGGGATAGTTCACGCAAAAATGAAAATTCTGTCATTATTCTCACCCTCAAGTTGTTCCAAACTGGTATACATTTCTTTGTTCTGTTGAACACAAAAGAAGATATTTTGAAGAATGTGGGAAACTTAACAGTTCTTTTGCACCATTGACTTCCATAGTATTTTTTTCCTACTATGGGAGTCAATGGTGCCCCAAAGCATCCTGGTTACAAACGTTCTTCAAAACATCTTAATTTGTGTTCAGCAGAACAAAGAAACTCATACAGGTTTGGAAAAACTTGAGGGTGAGCAAATTTTCATTTTTGTACAAGTAAGAGCACATACTGTAAAATAAAGTGCAATCAAACTTATTTTATAATTTCATTACATGAATTATGTTACTCCATCAATGTTTAATATCAGTTTCAGTGATGTTTTTATTTCGGTGCACTTACCATGACAGTACTGGAGTCAGACATCTGCAACTTCTTGCTGGATTCTGAAATGAACAGGCTAGTCAGCATCGCCAGAATTTACATTAAATTACTATATTGTGCTGCTTTATTTCCATCATCAACATGTTGATAATGATGAACTGAGTACCTCGGCTGGGAGCCCATTCAGTCTCCTGTAATACTTCCGGCTCAGTCCGGCGTACAGCACCCAAACATAGTGCACCGTGTAAAAGAAGGAGGCCATGTACAGCGTCTGCGGGATGTGAAAGTCAAAGGCAGAAGTTAATGAAGTTTAATAACTTATACATTCTAATCTCAGAAAAGGTTAACCATGTTGTCGCAATACCGTAACCCATGTCTCTCACATTTATTGTGTGATGGCAGTGATTCCTAACCCATATGAAAAATATCTATGTCACGGTTGGTTGCAGCAATGAGAGTTGTGCTTTATTTAACAATACAAATTTGCAGAAGAACAAAATAAACACAACCAACTAAACAGACAAGAACAGACAAAGAAACAACTGAAAATGAGGGCTATAAATACACAAGGTGCGTTCCATTCGACCGTAAGTGGACTTCACAGGGTATTCCGCCATCTCAAGTGAGATTCCAATCCAAAGGGAGCGAACATGTTCAGTCTGAAGGGTATTGCGAACGGCGTAGGGAAGAAGGGAACATTGATACATCACTTCACAGGAGGTGGAGAGTGAAAATCACCCAAATGTCATTGCGCGTCGCATCACCAGTTTGAACTAACGATAGAGCAGAGCCGTTGGAAGAGTTTTAAAACGCTCTGCGATGGAGTTTATGTATGCATTTGAATATTCATAGTTCTTATACAAACTATTGTATTTATGAATGGTTATGGCAATAACTGTTACATTCGCATATTATATTTTATCTGTAAACAAATTAAAAGTGTTGAGAAGCAGCTGAGGGCTGCCATTTTTTAATATTTTACTTTATTTACCTCAGGAATGTTTACTATGCAGCTGCGCTTGGGGAAAAAGCACGAGATGAGACCGCTACAAAGACCATTGATTAAGAATACATTTATACATACACTCACCTAAAGGATTATTAGGAACACCATACTAATACTGTGTTTGACCCCCTTTCGCCTTCAGAACTGCCTTAATTCTACGTGGCATTGATTCAACAAGGTGCTGAAAGCATTCTTTAGAAATGTTGGCCCATATTGATAGGATAGCATCTTGCAGTTGATGGAGATTTGTGGGATGCACATCCGGGGTACGAAGCTCCCGTTCCACCACATCCCAAAGATGCTCTATTGGGTTGAGATCTGGTGACTGTGGGGGCCATTTTAGTACAGTGAACTCATTGTCATGTTCAAGAAACCAATTTGAAATGATTGGAGCTTTGTGACATGGTGCATTATCCTGCTGGAAGTAGCCATCAGAGGATGGGTACATGGTGGTCATAAAGGGATGGACATGGTCAGAAACAATGCTCAGGTAGGCCGTAGCATTTAAACAATGGCCAATTGGCACTAAGGGGCCTAAAGTGTGCCAAGAAAACATCCCCCACACCATTACACCACCACCACCAGCCTGCACAGTGGTAACAAGGCATGATGGATCCATGTTCTCATTCTGTTTACGCCAAATTCTGACTCTACCATCTGAATGTCTCAACAGAAATCGAGACTCATCAGACCAGGCAACATTTTTCCAGTCTTCAACTGTCCAATTTTGGTGAGCTCGTGCAAATTGTAGCCTCTTTTTCCTATTTGTAGTGGAGATGAGTGGTACCCGGTGGGGTCTTCTGCTGTTGTAGCCCATCCGCCTCAAGGTTGTGCGTGTTGTGGCTTCACAAATGCTTTGCTGCATACCTCGGTTGTAACGAGTGGTTATTTCAGTCAAAGTTGCTCTTCTATCAGCTTGAATCAGTCGGCCCATTCTCCTCTGACCTCTAGCATCAACAAGGCATTTTCGCCCACAGGACTGCCGCATACTGGATGTTTTTCCCTTTTCACACCATTCTTTGTAAACTCTAGAAATGGTTGTGCGTGAAAATCCCAGTAACTGAGCAGATTGTGAAATACTCAGACCGGCCCGTCTGGCACCAACAACCATGCCACGCTCAAAATTGCTTAAATCACCTTTCTTTCCCATTCTGACATTCAGTTTGGAGTTCAGGAGATTGTCTTGACCAGGACCACACCCCTAAATGCATTGAAGCAACTGCCATGTAATTGGTTGATTAGATAATTGCATTAATGAGAAATTGAACAGGTGTTCCTAATAATCCTTTAGGTGAGTGTAGTTAACCAAATCAAAATCTATTTTCATACTGAAATCTTCAAATCTGTTCATAGTCAATACAGGTATATGTAAACTAATAAATCTAATGGACAATGTTTTGATTATATTTTTTTAGATACATACTGAGTGTTTTGTAAATGTATATGCTTATTATATGGTTTTAAATTTGACAGTAAAGTAAATTTCAATATTAATTTATGTTATATTATAATCTGCGCAACACCGTCTTTGCCTTTCTTTGATGACGTTGCAGGGCGTTCCAAATGAGCGATTATTGTCAGCGAAGTCCACTTCAACTGATATACCGTGCTCATGGAGTAGGGAGCAGTGAACACTGCCTAGGGACACTGTTGAATGGAACGCACCCACAGACTCAGTGAAGGGAGGAAACAAAGAACAGGTGGAGTTAATCAATTAACAAATGAGTAACCATGGTAACAATTAGGAACATATCTAGAAACCATGTAAAACTAATGAACGGAGATGAAGGAAACAAGGGCTGAATCCGAAATCGCCCCCTACACCCTTAAATATGAAAATAATAAGCTTATTTGCAAACTGAATGCAATGTTTTCGGACACTTAACTGCATGCTAACTGCAATTAAATAAAATATATTACAGTTTAAATGCATTTTAAATTCAGTTAGTTGAACTTTATAGTTCTCTTTAGGTAGGATTTAAGTACATCACTATATGTAATTTCATAATTACTTCTGTTGTCTCTGAAATATGGTTAAAGTTTACTGCTAAATGTACTGACACGCATTTATGGTAAACTAAAATATACTTTAATGTCATTTCTTCATTCATGTCATTAAAACTTGTGTGCCTTGTATGTAAATATGTTAAATATTGTTATATGTTAAATATATATATATATATAATTACACATTTATTACATATTATGTAACAATTTATTATTTGTTTACATAATATATGTGTGTGTACTGTGAATAATTATTATGTATATATAAATACACACTCATTCATGTATATATATTAAGAAATATGTGCATGTATATACTGTATATATATTTATATAATTTATATGATATATAAATCTAACAAATATTTCTTAAATATATACATGATTACAAAGTGCACTTTTTAAAAGTGTACTCAAGTGTGTTAATTCATGAAAGTTTTTTTTATTATATTATCTGCAAGTAAAGTTTTTTTTAAACATACTTCTAAGATTAGAATTACACTACAAGTGAACATTCAATACAATTAAGCACATTTTTTTACACAAGGAACTAGGGTTGGAAAACACAGTCTCACGGCATCTCATGTCAAAGCATTCCTGAACGTCATTCCAGGATTGAGCAACTTCTTTATGTTAAAGATAGCATATCGTTCTTCTAGAAATGCCTAACTAGCCAACATGGGTTTCCTTTCTGTTTTGCTTTGAGCACAGTTGACTGAAAGAGGATTATAGTTGTTAGTTATATTTGATCAAGGTGTGTTTCGCCTGGTTTTAACAGTCACAAATCTATGTACACTATTGCACTATTCAAAAATACGTCAGCGGGCTAAAGTAGAGCACTGTGTCATATCTGTGAGTGAAACAATTAAAGCTCATGCAAAGGTGAATGTGAATGGATGCTATCATACTCCAAAAATGACAAAACAGCACCATAAAAATACTATAAAAGAGTTCATACAACAAAATACATCTCAAACATGCTCACTTGATCTTGCATTGCTGTACACTGTAAAACGTGTTATGATTAGTTAGTCATGAAATGTTGCAATTTCAACTTTTTTATTCAAGTTATATGAGATACAAGTCGATTTTTAAGTCAGTTTAATAACATTTAAGTTAAAATGACTTGTACAACCAAGTTGATTATACTCAAAAATTTCAGGCAGCAACTGAACTTGAGTTTTTTTTTTGAAATAGGTGGATTTTTTTATCGCAAATTCTACGATTTAGTTTTCTGTATGATTCTGTTGTCATAGATTAATGTCCATAACTGTTATTCTAAAAAAAAACACACTAAATGCATGATTATATAAATAATGTTAATATAGTTTTACATATTTTTACACTTCTGGTTCCCTGATGAAGAAGAAAACATGAAGACCATCATTTTGATTAGTCACTATGAGCGCTAAAAATGTAAATGATTCTAGTAAACGTATGCGTGCCTGTCTAGTCAGATCATCAGTGAGTGTCACATGACCTCAGGCTGGGTTTTCCGAAACTCAAGGCGTTTTCTCTACATGGAGGATTGACAAACAGTGTCAAATGTAAAAAAAAAAACAGGGCATTTCCCATAAATAGCAGGGTTTCAAAATAGGGGCTGAATCATTTATTTTCTTAAAAATTCTTCTTATATTTATGTGAGTAACAATGTTGAATTGTTAAGCTTGGCAAATGCAGCCAACACTACAATATATGTAAAACTTGAGAAAATGGAATGAGATTATTTACTGTATATGGGGTAAAATTACAGAGCATCTAAAGGGACATGGTGATGGAAAAAATTATAGGAGGAAAAAGTATATTTCAATGCTTTTGCATTCCCCAGAGAAAGCAAAATGAACTCAAAAGTGAGCACAAAACATGAGAAAACACATTCACTGCATTCATGCACTGACATTTTTTGTTTAAGAGTAAAACATGTTTTGGAAAATATATATTTCATATAAAATCTATTAAAAAGATATTGTTCGGCATTTTTCAGAATAATAAACAAATGTCTATAACTTTTTGTTTAGCTTCACTTTTAATCTGCCAAGTGTCTTCTTTAAAGAGAGACAAAACTTAAGTCTGTGCTCCAAAGCATTCAAGATTTACAATAGTTTAAGTAAAGGAAATTTCATTATTAGGTCTATGCTTAAAAACTGGTTAGCATGTAATAAATGGATCATAACTATCCCATAAATATAATTTAGTACCATAAAATGTATGATAATAATTTATAACATTAAAAAAAATATGTAGATCGGTTGCACATGTTTATTTTATGTTTTCTCAACATAATTTATCTACATTCTTGTTGCCTAATTTATGTATGTTAAATCTTATATTTTTACACTTCACCACGTCCGTATTAAATTATGCTACTTTGTCTTAAATTTTATGCACTGTTACTTTTCAAGCTAGGTTAGTTTATGATAGCATAAACAATAACACATTTAATAAAAAGGATTTGTGCCTATAATGCCTTAAAAGTACAGCTGCACGATACTGGATAAATTGAGAATGATGAATTTTTGGTTTAAAATAGATCACGATTCTCCCACAATTCTGAATAGACAGCTAAACAAAATAACATGCAATTTACTAGAGGTTCTGACAAAATGTTAATTACTCCAGTCAATATAAAATTGATTAATTCTTGAATGAATGATTCAATGACTCATTCATAAATACTTCATTGTTTCATTACTGGATGAATCAGTGTTTTTGAACGAATCTATTGAATGAATGAGTCAATGACTCACTCATAAAGACTTCACTTGTTTCATTTCTGGATGAATCAGTGTTTTTGAACGAATCTATTGAATGAATGAGTCAATGACTCACTCATAAAGACTTCACTTGTTTCATTTCTGGATGAATCAGTGTTTTTGAACGAATCTCTTGAGTGAATGATTCAATGACTCACTCATAAAGACTTCACGTTTCATTACTGGATGAATCAGTGATTTTAAATGAATCTCTTGAGTGAATGATTCAATGACTCACTCATAAAGACTTCACTTGTTTCATTACTGGATGAATCAGTGTTTTTGAACGAATCTCTTGAGCGAATGATTCAATGACTCACTCATAAAGACTTCACGTTTCATTACTGGATGAATCAGTGTTTTTAAATGAATCTCTTGAGTGAATGATTCAATGATTCACTCATAAATACTTCATTGTTTCATTACTGGATGAATCAGTGTTTTTGAACGAATCTCTTGAGTGAATGATTCAATGACTCACTCATAAAGACTTCACGTTTCATTACTGGATGAATCAGTGTTTTTAAATGAATCTCTTGAGTGAATGATTCAATGACTCACTCATAAAGACTTCACGTTTCATTACTGGATGAATCAGTGTTTTTAAATGAATCTCTTGAGTGAATGATTCAATGATTCACTCATAAATACTTCATTGTTTCATTACTGGATGAATCAGTGTTTTTGAACGAATCTCTTGAGTGAATGATTCAATGACTCACTCATAAAGACTTCACGTTTCATTACTGGATGAATCAGTGATTTTAAATGAATCTCTTGAGTGAATGATTCAATGACTCACTCATAAAGACTTCACTTGTTTCATTACTGGATGAATCAGTGTTTTTAAATGAATCTCTTGAGTGAATGATTCAATGACTCACTCATAAATACTTCATTGTTTCATTACTGGATGAATCAGTGTTTTTGAACGAATCTCTTGAGTGAATGATTCAATGACTCACTCATAAAGACTTCACGTTTCATTACTGGATGAATCAGTGATTTTAAATGAATCTCTTGAGTGAATGATTCAATGACTCACTCATAAAGACTTCACTTGTTTCATTACTGGATGAATCAGTGTTTTTAAATGAATCTCTTGAGTGAATGATTCAATGACTCACTCATAAATACTTAATTGTTTCATTACTGGATGAATCAGTGTTTTTGAACGAATCTCTTGAGTGAATGATTCAATGACTCACTCATAAAGACTTCACTTGTTTCATTACTGGATGAATCAGTGTTTTTGAACGAATCTCTTGAGTGAATGATTCAATGACTCACTCATAAATACTTCATTGTTTCATTACTGGATGAATCAGTGTTTTTGAACGAATCTCTTGAGTGAATGATTCAATGACTCACTCATAAATACTTCATTGTTTCATTACTGGATGAATCAGTGTTTTTGAACGAATCTCTTGAGTGAATGATTCAATAACTCACTCATAAATACTTCATTGTTTCATTACTGGATGAATCAGTGTTTTTGAACAAATCTCTTGAGCGAATGATTCAATAACTCACTCATAAATACTTCATTGTTTCATCACTGAATGAATCAGTGTTTTTAAACAAATCTCTTGAGTGAATGATTCAATGACTCACTCATAAATACTTCATTGTTTCATTACTGAATGAATCAGTGTTTTTGAACGAATCTCTTGAGTGAATGATTCAATGACTCACTCATAAAGACTTCACTTGTTCCATTACTGGATGAATCAGTGTTTTTGAACAAATCTCGCCACCTACTGGTGTAACGATGTAATTGATACAATCGTTATTTGAAGCATCAAGTTACATGCAAAAGGCATGATTTTGATTTTATATCCGATCTATAAAATTTGATCCCAGTATTTCTGTGATCATTTGAATTATTGCATAATGATACTGTGTGGTTGGAAAGACTGTTTGTGAAGCTGTTTCATACCTACACATGACAACGGCTCTCTCTGGATAAGAACACAGACTTGAAAGTTCACATACTTGTCAAAAGTTTAAAAGACAGAGCCGAATCGCTGTTATTTAGGAATAAGATCACGTGGGTGTTTGAATCCAGATCGCGATCGTTTAGCAATTAATCATGCAGCTGTACTTAAAAGTCTAGCCAATTCCAAACTACAGACTGAACTTTGCGTCCACGCATTACTGAGCAGTGACGTCCACTCACACCCATGACAATCCACTGCTATAAACAAGATTGTGGAGTTTAAAAGTGGGGCAGAACTAATTATATCTGGCAAAAGAATATGAACCAAATTTGCTGCTCCACTTCCTTTTCAGATTCGTCCCAGTTCTGTGTTTGTTTTGTGATTTAGAACAAAATGGTTTTAATGTCTGACCTGAGAACAACTCATTTTTTAAGTGAAACTGTCTAGCACAAATGCTTTTCTTCTCTGTCATACTTTTGCTAGATGCAAAACAAACAGGCTTCAATAATGAGTGACACATGTTTGGGCCCGCAGTGCATTGGCAGAGTCGAGAGATGAATCACAGATTTAAAATGGACCCTCCCTCACTGGTGGTTCATCAAAACTTTTTAGCAACATTTTATTGGCTATAGACTGGTCATTTTTATAGTAATCTAGTAATATTTAAAATATATCATGGTACACGTGATATAAACCACGGAAACATGTCCAAGAAACATGGTATTTTTGGTAACATGCTATTACTTCCCCTAGATGTTAAAAATACCAGTCTGTTAAAACATTCCTTGAATTAAAAGTGACCAGAGACAACAATGAAAGACTTGTTCAAAATGCTTTCCCTTAATGCAGTGTAATGGAGCTGTCTGTGAATGTAAAAGGTCTGCAAAGTTAGGGGTGGGCGATATGACCAAAATCTTAATCACAATATGAGTAATTAATTAATAACGATGTATATCACAATACAGTTATTTTTGTTTTAAATAAGGTTTTTATAATAACATTTTGATACCGGAAAAACTTAAAGTAGAAATAAACTAGAAATACTACATAAAATGTATAAAGTAATCAAATGTATTAAAAAAACCCAATGCATAGTCTTTACTGCGTAAATTAAATATACATTTATTCTTATTAAAGTAACAAAAGTGATTCAGTCAAGAGCAGTGACAGATTTTCAGTTTTTTGTTGTATGATTAACATTAATAATGACAGCAGGTAAATTAGGCTGCTGTCACTTTAAGACCCAAGATACTCGTGCATTTTCTTTCTCAACTGTTTGCGTTCACATAAGACAAAAATGACTGGGTTTACTTGCAAATACATGGTCACTTTAACTCATAGGTATGTGTATTTAACCGTTCAAGCCCAATTAGGTGGCAAAAAGCACTCAGGCTTCATGCCGCGCGTCTCTCAGAGAGTGCACGTATATACTGAAATTAGTTGTCTTTCGCTGCTAATTGCACTTCAACAGTTTAAAATCACCTGTTTTTAAACCGCAATGCTTAAAAACACATGCAAACGATAAGCTTTCGCGACCTTGCGGCACAGCAACGTCACATGAGCGCAACCGTGATAGAGACGATAGTCCAAAATCTCTACCGGTTGTCAAATTTCTAGCGGTTAATCATGTGTACCGGTATATCGGCCGCCTCTATGACACGCACTGTAAGCAGTAGACAGACTGGGCCGTCTGACCAATCAGAGCAGAGCAGGCTCTAGGAAAGGCGAGTTTAGAGACCAAATCCTTGATCTAGCCGTTTCAGACACTGTGAGAAAAGAGCTGATGCTGCAATGGATATTATGAGAAAATTAAGTGTTTTTTGACCTTGGATGCATGTAAACCTGTTGCAGCAGACCTGTTAAACTAAATTTGAACCCTTAAAATAGCATAATAGGAGCACTTTAAACGTTTGAAAAGGATGCTCATCTTAGTAATATGATTGTTCTTTTGATCCCAGATGCAGTCAATCAAATATGACTGCTCCAACGTGGCTTTATTTGTGGAAGTATGATGCAAAAATATTGCATATACAAAGGCATAAAGAGGAAGTACTGTTCTTTCGCCTATGATAAGCATTATTTTAGCATGATATTGTGTCAGTTTTATTAAAGTAACAAAAGTGATTCAGGCAAGAGCAGTGAAAGATTTTCAGTTTTTTTGTTGTTTGATTAACATTAATAATGATAGCAGGTAAATTAGGCTGCTGTCACTTTAAGACCGACTGCATGGATCCAATATACTTGTGCGTTTTCTTTCTCAACTGTTTACATTCACATAAGACAAAAATGACTGGGTTTACTTGCAAATGCATGGTCACTTTGACTCATAGGTATGTGTATTTAAGCGTTCAAGCCTAATTATGCGGCAAAAACACTCATTTCAGTTCTCACACGCTCTATGAGCAGCGGCTTCATGCCGCGCGTCTCTCAGAGAGTGCACGTATATACTGAAATAAGTTGTCTTTCGCTGCTAATTGCACTTCAACAGTTTAAAATCACCTGTTTTTAAACCGCAATGCTTAAAAACACATGCAAACGATAAGCTTTCGCGACCTTGCGGCATAGCAACGTCACATGAGCGCAAACGTGATAGAGACGATAGTCCAAAATCTCTACCTGCTGCCAATTTTTTAGCGGTTAATTGTGTCTACTGGTATATTGCCCACCCCTACGACACACACTGTAAGCAGTAGACCAATCACAACAGACTGGGCCGTCTGACCAATCAGAGCAGAGCAGACCAATCACAACAGACTGACCAATCAGAGCAGAGCATACCAATCACAACAGACTGACCAATCAGAGCAGAGCAGGCTCTTGGAAAGGCAGGGTTTAGAGAACGAATCCTTGATCAAGCTGTTGCAGACACTGTGAGAAAAGAGCTGATGCTGCAATGAATATTATGAAAAAAAAAGTGTTTTTTGACCCTGGATGCATGTAAACCTATTGTAGGAGACCTGCAAAACTAAATTAGGATCCTTTAAAATAGCATAATACGAGCATTTGTTTAAAAAGGATGCTCATCTTAGTAATAGTAATATTTTGATCCCAGATGCAGTCGACTGCTCCAATGTGGTTTTATTTGTGGAAGTGGAAGTATGATGCAAAAACATTGCATGTACATAGGCATATAGAGGAAGTAGTATTCTTTCGCCTATGATAAGCACTATTTTAGCATGATATTGAGTTCTGTACCTGTTCCACTATGTGGAGGTTGTAGCAGATGTTGTAAGAGTTGCAGTTCTGGGTGAAGAGAACACCACCAACCATCCAACTCAAAGCTAACAGCAGGTCTGTTAAACTTAACAAGAATAACGGCAGCACCTAAAACATAGGATTGTGGTCTGTGGTCAAAATTACGTTTGTATAAACATATTTGTTAATAATTCAATAGCTCTGGAGGCTTACCTCTGGTTTTTTTACCAGTTTTGCATAAATGGCATATCCGATTATGGAGCCAGCACCTACAATGCTGAGAGGCAAATGATCAACACATATAAATAAGTATACAAGACATAAGGCACGTGTCTATTTATTAAATGACTGCACATAATAAATAAATAATCAATAATAGATACCTTAGCATGGCCATTGTCATTTGAATACATAGAACTATAGAGTATACCTTTGAAAAGAAAAACAAAGGAAGAATAGTGCATTTAATCGGTGTGTTTATTTTAAGCATGTAGACAAAGTATTTTTATGAGTTTATGACAATGCATGACCTAGATATGAAGTGTCTGGCAATATATGCGTCAGTGATTCGTTTACTTGCTAAATAAGTTAGTGTTTGATTATTATTACTTCTCAAATGCCTTGTCATTTAAAAATATGATTTAAAGAAAATATCTTCCATGCGCGCGCCCGAAGCATATAGTTTAACTATGTTGTAAAACTACTTACAGATTTCCAGTTTTCAGTCGGAGTGGTGGTGTTCATCTGTGAATTATTTTGTCCAAAATAGACCATATTGCAATAATAAATAGCCTATTTAGTGATCAATTAATTCAACTTTAACCCTATATTCCACTCAAAATCCTTCCTTATGTAACAAAAGCAAATAGCAGTTCTAATAAATGTATATGTACTACCAGAACATGCCAAAATAATCATTTAATCACACACACCGGAGTTACAAAGACAAAACAATGGAGAAATGTGCTTTCGAACTCGAGTACTGTAAATAATAACAGCGCGCCCCGCCCACTTCATCACAACGCGATTTCCATTGGCTACCTTCCGATTGCGTCACACATTCGTCATGTTTCAACGTACATTCGGCGCTCAAAGGTGCTTCACATGGCAAGATACTGGCGCTTTGTTTTGGCTCGCACAAGCGTCTGTATTTCCAAAGACGTCCTGGTGTCTGTTGTCCACGCTGTGTGAAAATCGTGATGATAATTTGGGGTTTTAGTAGTGTTGTAGTCAAGACCACCTAGTCCGAGACCAAGACCACACCAGCACTCCTTAAATTCATAAAGATCCACATTATCGCCTGAGAAATGACTTATTTTTGATCAATAAATATATAGAGCTGCTACCAATCAAATGAAATCAATAACAACAAAATTCATCTTTGCACTGCAGAGGTGGCACAGAAGATGCATCTGAATTGGCAAATTACAAATGCATAAATCATGTTGAGTTGTTTGTTTGTTTTTTATATTGCATGATTGTATAAAAGCAATATCATGTTTGCATGCTCAAATTTGTGAAAACCGCTCTATTGTGATATTGCTTAATTATATCACGTTATAATATAAAAAATCCAGATGTCATACAAGTACTTTTTTGCAACAATATCTCAAATTTTGTGAGTATTTGTATTAGTTTTTGTGACATTTTTGACACAATCCCTCATTAATTTCTGAACCGACACAATACATCATTATTGATTGAAGCAGTGAGTTTTACATCCAATCACATTAATGATGTTAATAAATAAATCAGACAATGCACCGGCAATTTAGTAATATCCCAGCAGTTTTGGTCTTGACCAGTCTTGAGTCCTGACAAGAAAAATGGGTTTAAGACCGGTCTCGAGTACTACAACACTAGTTTTTAGGCATTAACAAATCATGCAACAAAACTGAAAGTTCCAGTAACTAATGCATTATTTTATAAGCTATAAAGATGTTAAAATATGAGTTACTCCTATTAGTTGACTAGCTAAAAAAAAAAAGGCCGTACCATGAAACTAATTTGCTTGCAATTTGGCCTTATTCTCAAAGGCTGCTGTTTAAGAATAACCTTTTAGACACAGGCTTATGAAATATGAATTACAAGATCTACATAGATCAGTGGCTAAACTGAATCCAGGTTGCTTGTGCATAGATTTTCTGTGACATAAATATGCACATTAATTGCTCAGTATCATTAACCCGTCCCACAATACAATACTAGTGATTATAATTTCAAACATGTTCTGTTTTGTCCTGTTGGAAGGAATAGTTAAATCTGACTGATGTGCATGTTATGCACTGGCCTGTCAGTTCACATGACCATCAGAGCGCTACATCTCTCACCCATGTCTGGCTTCATTAAGGACAGTATGCATGAGAACAATGGACACAAGGACTGCCACTGAAGGCTGTCTAATAGAGTTTACGTCATTTCTTCATATCAGCCCCTGTGCTTCACATGGAGGTCAAATATGGCAGTGCACATACACTAAGGCTATAACTTTTTGACTATTTTTCAAATAAAATATGTCATAAATTGACAAATCGGTCCACTCCTAAGGGAGATATTTTATCTAACAGAATCCACTTTTCAAGAACTACAATGAACAACTTGATTGGACTACAACACGTTTTTTTTCCGGGCTTTGTGAAGTCATAATGGTACTCATTTAAATAATCCACGCCCACGGAATACGCAAAAAAGGGTACAAGGCCTGGTTGAGCATGCATTAGAGAAGACAGTGTTGTCGCTGTCAAAGAGACGCTGTTTTGTCCACCCTGTTTTGAAAACTCATTTGTTTGATCTTTCTAAGGCTGATGAACTTAGAGTGGCGGACGGTGCGCCTACAACAGCGCATGCACAAGAAAGCCAGAAGAGTCCACTAGGTGGCAATACGCACAGTACTGTGTTTTCTGGAAAAACTTCAGGATTTTCGAAGTCGTCATTTGATTGGTTGAATTCTACAGGATGTCCGCGAGACTTGTGTGTCGCGTTCTTTAACGGTCTGTCTGGAAACAAATGTTGTGACGCCAAACCCCATCATGGAAGAAGAATGCCGTCATGTTTACAACCGAGACAATGAGCGCTTACCAGGGTCAACTAAACACTGGAGTATGTGAAGTTCACGGCTCCATTGTTGCAGTAAATGTGCACAACGTTCTTGAATGAATAATTTATAGATCCACACCGGTCTGTTATTGCAGGGACATAAACTTTACAAAACGAACTGTACTTGGTTGCGTTACATGTCAGTCAAACGTCCTCTTGGGCGGTCCTTGGCCAATAAATGCTGCGATAGAGTCCAGACCTTCTGCCGTGAGTCTGAATGTCTGGCTACGTGAGACTAGAGGAGCTGTAATAATGTAAAATATATGAAAAATAACGTGCAATCAAGCACGAAAGCATATGATAGTACACCCCAAAAACAAAATCAAGACTTCTTAAAAGGGCATAATAGGACCCCTTTAAAAACACCCCAGATGAAATTTTGTTTTTACAACTATATAACAAACAATTTCTTTTCACTAGAAGAAATTTTCCAGTTCAATTTATTCTTCCATAATTTTGTGACTTCTATGGGAGTTTCCACTATTTGCTTGTTTCTTTGATTTCTGCTCCAAGAAACTGGTACCGTCCAATAATTTGCATTTGGAGTGGCATTCTGCTCTTTTCTTCTGAAGATTCTTCTAAAGGCACACTTCCTCTTCTTCCATGTGATTGCTAAAATCTCACTAGATTATGGGTCCAGAACGCTTGTTAAGTCGTGACGTAAGGAACGCTGTTTCTGAGTCAATGCCATCGACGGCCATTTATGAGCGCTATTTATTCATATTAAACATCAAACATTTAAAAAAGTTAAACATTTTAAATACTTACAGTCTACACAACAGTCTCTGTGCTCACAGCGTCACAGACATTAATATTTTAACGATTTATAAAAGATGAATCACTGTCTGGCCATCTGGAATTTTGGTATGGAGATAAAGTTTATGATTGTAATTTTTTTGTAGTATTACACCACATTGTGTGTGTATATTAGCACCGTTTGTTGTTTTTCTTGTGGTATGAGATAGAGCGTTTGGACCCGGAAGCGCTGCCGCGTGACGTCAGACTTAACACCTGTCTGTCGAAGTCCACTCGTCGGCCATCTTTGAAATGCCTCTTGGGCGTGCAAGTGCAGCTCCTATCTCTTCGCATGGGGAAACTCCAAAACTGTTCTCCAAGCTTACGATTAAATTTCATATTTGAAATCACCAATGAAATCTGACAACAACTGTCTCATTAAGTTTGTCTCACTAACTGTCTCACTAATCAACGATTGGCTCTTTCATTTAGAAGGCGAGGCTTATTCGCCATTTTGCGCGTTGCACTTTCTCCCATTCATAAGTAATCAGTGCACCGTCTTTGATATTGTTGAGTTGAGTCGTTTGCTTATAAAGCTCTCTCTCTCTCTCTCTCTCTCTCTTTCTCTCTCTCAAATTCAAACGAGCTTTATTGGCATGACAATGTAAGAATCGGTTTTACTGCTAAGACAAAAGTTGAAGATCCAACCCCCTGCAATAGAACAATAAAACTCACTAATCTGGAGAGAAGATCTCACAGAAAGAGAGTAGGTCATCGGCCTGCCCAAAACCTTCTCCCCCTCTCCCTCCTCCCTTCCCTCCCCCTGATTCAAGTCACAGAATGCAGATATACCACAGATGATGTATCTTGTAAATCTATTGTTTTTCCTCTGTCATGTGTGGTATCTTTTTAAAGGTCTCAGTGCGATTGGTAAAATGGTCTCAACTTCACTGTAGTCACTGGTAGAATGAGAAAGATTGAAACATATGAGAATTCTGTTCTCCTTTTGAGTGGTCTCAGAAGATATCTGATCCTCTCCCCCAAACTAGGTGTTGTGTTGCAAATATTTACCACCCTTTGTTCTGGTCTGGGTATTTAAGGAAGGGTAGCAGAGCTGCCATTTGGGAACATTCTGTAGCCAGAGCCCCCATGCAGTGCTGTGTCAGTGTCCGAGAGGCACTCACACACACTGTGTGTACTGTGCCAGATATAATGACTCTTTGAAACTATTTTTGTAATTGTATTTTATATTTTTATGCTGAAAGTTGTGTACCATGAATTCATGTTTAATTATGTTTATTTAAGTTCTGTCTGGCCAAAATAAATGTTAATCTTGATTCATCTTGTATTTTCTGAAATCATTATTCTAGTATGGATCAATGTGGAGTCCGTTACTTCCGTAAATGTTTGGCCAGGATAGATCAAACCGAGGACCCCATGACTGAAGCATGGAGCGCAGCATGCGGGATAATCTGATTTCTGACTATCACTGTATTAGCAAGTTGCAGCTTTCGTGTCTATTAATCAAATTACGCTTTTTGTTGAGTAAGCAGGTGCGACCACTTAAAGGTAAAATATTCACTCTGCAATCCTCTGACTAATATCAGAACTGGCGGGTTTGCGAGCGTGAGCTAGTGTAATTCTCGCGAGCACTCAGTCTCTGTGTGGTTTTGGGTCCCTTGATGAACGAATATTTGAAAATAAGAGATACTAAGAAGAATCAACGATCCAAATTAAATCACAACGAATCACCAGCTGTTAAATTACAAACGTAACAAAATGAACGAAGTCACATAAAATTGGAGTCAGATCACTTTATTCATGGAGTCAGATTTAAAATTAGATTAATAAATTAAGTGAATTTAACAGAAATGCTGAAAAGGCTTACACGCAGAATCCTTCAACCAAGCCGTTAGATTCCGTTTTTGGGCTAACGGATGGAGCTTACAACAAATTGTACATTGTATTGTCAAAGCATTTATATGAGCATGAATAAATAAAAAAATAATAAAGTAGAAGTATTGAACAATGGAGGGGGGGGGGGGGTATGTACTTTAAGTGGTGTGTGTGTTTGCATATGTGTGTATATAAGAGTTTGTGTGAGTTCATGTGTGTCAGTGTGTGTGTGTTTGTGTGTGTGAGTAGATGGACGCATCACTGTTTGGTCGACTCTTCCCTCTTTTTGTCGCAGGATTTTATGTATTTTGCTGCTAGTGAAATGCAGTCTCTCTTTCACCAAGTAAATATTGAGCTTGTGCATCATTCTTCAACTTTTTGAAGTTGGGACAAATTATTTCAAATTTGGGAAAGAAGTCTTTTCGAATGTCATATAATTAGGGCAGGTGGTTATGAAGTGCAGCTCTGTTTCTATTTCTCCTTGGCTACAGTACAGGCATAACCTGCTCGCTCTCTCTCTCTCTTTCTCTCATATATATGTTTACCAAGATTTGGATTGTTATGGAAAGTTCCAGAAAGTTCTCAACAGTTCTAGAAAGTTTTAGGAAGTGCTATAAGCAGTAACATTATAAGGTTGTTATAAGGAATTAGGACCTTTTTCATTGTTTTTAAGCAAAAGATCATCGATTTATGATACAGGAAACGTTTTATTTGAAAAACAGCCAAAAAGTTATAACCCTAACATACACATGATGCTGCTCCAATGGAGTCCAGATTGTGTCATCACATTCCTCTCTCTGTGCACTGTCCTATCCATTAAACACACAAACAAACATGCTCATTTCATTTGAGCTCATTTGAGCGTTCATGCAAACAAATGTATAGAAATATAAACAGTAAACTGGAAAAATCTTATAGTTGTATGACAAGGTGCACATGGTTCAATGCTCTGCCACAATAGTTAGCTTTCAGTCTGTGATTTTTTTGACAGAAATTAATACTTTTATTCAGCAAGGATGCATTAAGTTGATAAAAAGTGACATAAAAGACATGTATAATGTTACAAAAGATTCTATTTCAAATAAAATGCTGTTCTTTTGAAATTTCTATTCATCAAAGAACCCTATAAAATAACATTTCCACAAAAATATGAAGCAGCACAACTGTTTTTAGCATTGATAATAATCATAAATGTTTCTTGAGCAGCAAATCATCATATTAGAATGATTTCTGAAGGATCATGTGACACTGATGACTGGAGTAATGATGCTGAAAATTCAGCTTTGATCACAGAAATAAATTACATTTTACAACCCCAATTCCAGACAAATTGGGAATTTTTTTAAAAATGCAATAAAATTAAGAATATGTGATTTGTTAATTCTCTTGAACCTTTGTTTAGATTACAAAAGTACAAAGAAAAAATGGCCAAATTAATTGTATTTTGTAAATATAACCACATTTTGATTTTGATGGCTGCTGCACACTCCAACAAAGTTGGGACATAGGCTAAATTTAAGTGAAAAGACTATGAATATCCAAGTTAAAATGTTTTGAAACAGTCCACAATAAGCAGGTGAACTGGTAATAGGTGAGTATCTCAAAAAAGGAAGCATCTCAGTCTTAAGCAAAGGTCATGGCTCATCACTTTGTGCCAAATATCATGAGATAATTTCTCACATCACATTTCTCAATGCAAGATTGCAAAGAATCTATCATACATAATATTGTGAAAGATTGAGGGAATCCAGAGAAATCTCAGTCTGTGTAGGGCAAGGCAGGAAACCTCTGTTGAATGTAAGTGACCTTTGACCCCTCAGATGGCATTGCATGAGAAACCGTCATGCTACTGTGTTAAATACAGCCACAAGGACGTACAGCCAACAAACCGTTGTCACATAACACAGTCTGACGCTGCATCAAGAAATGCAACTCGAATCTCTGTTACGCAAGGAGAAATCTACACATCTGTTCAATGCAGAGATGCCCGAGCTCATCTCAGATGATCCGAAACACAGTGGAAATGTGTGCTGGGGTCAGATGAGTCCATGTTTCAGCTTGTTTTTGGGAAATGAGTTCTTTGAGTTCTCAGTCCCAAAGACGAAAGGGACCATCCAGACTTTCATCAGCGACAGGTACAAAAGCAAACATCTGTCATGCATGGAGGTGCATCAGCGCAAACGGTGTGTGAAGGTACCGCTGATGTGGAGGCGGATATAGGGATTGTACAGCCCTCGGGATTGTCATCAAGCAACCATGTACAGCCCATAAATCATAATTACGATATAATAATAACGATATATAAAACTCAAAATCATGACATAAAAAGTCAACATTTTGATTTAACGTCAAAATGATGACTTAAAAATCATAATTATATGATTAAACGTTAAAATGATGACATACTAAATTAAAGTTAGCGTAAATCGAAATGATGACATAAAAAATCTAAAATATGACATTCTAAATCAAAGTTATAGCATAAGTCGAAATAATGACATACTAAATAGAAATTATGATTTAAAAAGTCAAAATTTAGATTTTAAGTCCAAATGATGACTTAAAAAATTTGAAAAGTTGAAATGACATACTAAGTCAAAGTTATAGCATAAGTCGGGAATTATGACATTCTAAGTCATTATTATGACATAAAAAGTCTAAATCATTATAATTTTGACTGTCATCATTCCGACTTTTTACCTCATAATAATGATTTTTTAAATGATGAAATATGTGATTATTTTGAATTTTTATGCCATAATTATGACTTAGCATGTCATAACTTCCACTTTTTATGTCATAATGTCATTTTTCTTGCACTATAAAAAAAGTTGCTGCCCTAAATTTTTAAGTTCAATCAACTTGGATGTTTAAGTAATTTCAACTTACACTCACCTAAAGGATTATTAGGAACACCTGTTCAATTTCTCATTAATGCAATTATCTAATCAGCCAATCACATGGCAGTTGCTTCAATGCATTTAGGGGTGTGGTCCTGGTCAAGACAATCTCCTGAACTCCAAACTGAATGTCAGAATGGGAAAGAAAGGTGATTTAAGCAATTTTGAGCGTGGCATGGTTGTTGGTGCCAGACGGGCCGGTCTGAGTATTTCACAATCTGCTCAGTTACTGGGATTTTCACGCACAGCCATTTCTAGAGTTTACAAAGAATGGTGTGAAAAGGGAAAAACATCCAGTATGTGGCAGTCCTGTGGGCGAAAATGCCTTGTTGATGCTAGAGGTCAGAGGAGAATGGGCCGACTGATTCAAGCTGATAGAAGAGCAACTTTGACTGAAATAACCACTCGTTACAACCGAGGTATGCAGCAAAGCATTTGTGAAGCCACAACACGCACAACCTTGAGGCGGATGGGCTACAACAGCAGAAGACCCCACCGGGTACCACTCATCTCCACTACAAATAGGAAAAAGAGGCTACAATTTGCACGAGCTCACCAAAATTGGACAGTTGAAGACTGGAAAAATGTTGCCTGGTCTGATGAGTCTCGATTTCTGTTGAGACATTCAGATGGTAGAGTCAGAATTTGGCGTAAACAGAATGAGAACATGGATCCATCATGCCTTGTTACCACTGTGCAGGCTGGTGGTGGTGGTGTAATGGTGTGGGGGATGTTTTCTTGGCACACTTTAGGCCCCTTAGTGCCAATTGGGCACCGTTTAAATGCCACGGCCTACCTGAGCATTGTTTCCTCTGATGGCTACTTCCAGCAGGATAATGCACCATGTCACAAAGCTCCAATCATTTCAAATTGGTTTCTTGAACATGACAATGAGTTCACTGTACTAAAATGGCCCCCACAGTCACCAGATCTCAACCCAATAGAGCATCTTTGGGATGTGGTGGAACGGGAGCTTCGTGCCCTGGATGTGCATCCCACAAATCTCCATCAACTGCAAGATGCTATCCTATCAATATGGGCCAACATTTCTAAAGAATGCTTTCAGCACCTTGTTGAATCAATGCCACGTAGAATTAAGGCAGTTCTGAAGGCGAAAGGGGGTCAAACGCAGTATTAGTATGGTGTTCCTAATAATCCTTTAGGTGAGTGTATATTACATTAAACTGACTTGAAAATATGTTGAATCTTGTATAACTTATAAAAAATCGCTTAATTTATTTTGATGAGTTAAAGCAATGTAAAAACAAATGTTGTCATAACTTCTTGATCATATCATTTTTACAGTGTGTGTTTGAAATGGGCTTTTTCACAGTATTTTTGATTAGATAAATGCAGCCTTGGTGAGCAGAACACACTCCCCCCAAAAAACATTCAAAAGTGTCACCGAGCCCAAACGTTTGAACAGTTGTGTGTACATGTACACATGCAGTCCCGCTGACTAACTCTTTTCTCTGAGTAATGACTTCTGTTGTTCTTGATATGGTTGATTAACTGCTGCACATTTTTGAGCTCTTTGAAAGTGGCCTCTCTGTTGCTTCTCTCACAAGTCTTCTTGTTTGTTTAGAGTCGGTCTAGTCTGTCCGAGTGATTTGATGTATCATCCCCTTCTAGATAAATGAGCCAAATGTGCTCAATGGATCAACAGGGTTCATGTTGGGAATATAGACATTTGCATAAATTCTTTAAAAATAAATAAATAATAAGGTTAAAGGTTAAACTGCTTTATTTGGCCTCGAGCAGTGGGGCATTATCGTGACGTTTAGAATTCAGATGAATTCAGAATTCAAACAGATGAAATAGCAATATAAAACCCCCTTCTCTCTCTTCCCTTTTCAGTTTCCAGTGAAATAAGTGTGCTGGACTCTCACTATACACAGCTTAACATGATGTAGCCTGGGATATGTGGGAGCTGAAAGGAGCCGTATATAACAAATAAAACAAAATTAAGTTTATTGGATGTTCTGAACAATAATTGTGCTCACAATTTCAGGTAGAACCAAGATTTGCAACGAAACATATATTGCACAGACCTCATCTTGTTTTGAGGTAAATTATACTTAAAGAATGGAAGCCTATTTCCGCCACATAAGAAAAAAAATAACAATTTGGGGATATGAAATTATAAAAGTCTTTTATGTCATAATTTAGATTTTGTAATCTCATAACGTCATTTTTTTTTCTTCTTATGTGGCAGAAATGGACTTCCATATAAACATAACATCTGATAATTAATTATCTGCATGCACCCCAAAACAATGCCAACCAGTTTCATAACTTTCACAGAATAACTTTCAGTTCTGTGTGTGTTTTTTTGGTCCAGGAAACAAGACGATAGAAAAGTACAGTGGACATTAATAATTCAGGAAGACGGAAAACCCCTTACAGCCTCAGGGGCTGGACTGTTTGCCCTTTCCAGGTCAGACGTGGAATATTTGTACAATGCCCAGGTCACGTGACCATAATTATTTTTTTTTAAACAATTCAAACAAGCAATCAATCTCCATGCTGCAGTCACACTATTGCCACATATCAAATATCACCAGCAGGGTGTGTGTGAACTTCCACTTGTTACACCACGTGAGCCTGTAAAAATGCTGGTGGAAATACACACATTCCAATGCCAATAAAACAATCTAGTTGTAGATCACCATTACAAATGACATTTTTAAGATTTTAACTACACAAGCAAATGTCAGAGGCAAAGGAAATAAAAAAAACTGCAGTTGCACTTCTTAACTTCAAAACGTTCTTCATTCACTTGTCTTTGAGGAAAGTATTGTGATGTGATTACAGCGTGTGGCCAGTAGCATAAGATGGTGAAGCGCATGAGGTGAACCAGACAAAACCAGTTGAGACAAGGCAGGGTTCAAAGCTGCATGAGACACAAGTAAAAAATCTCACTAAAATGTTAAGCAACAACAAAAATGTGTAACGTTATTAACCCAGGCTCATGTTTTTTTTAAGTTTTTTTTTTTTACAAAGAATATTTATTTGTCTTGTCTAAAACCAAGGTAATGTTTAATGTACACTATCGTTCAAATAAAAGTTGTTTAAAAAA
The DNA here is from genome assembly GCA_039654625.1 of Rhinogobio ventralis. Lineage (NCBI taxonomy): Eukaryota > Metazoa > Chordata > Actinopteri > Cypriniformes > Gobionidae > Rhinogobio > Rhinogobio ventralis. The sequence continues at coordinate 47,501,260 of CM077194.1, forward strand.
AAAAGTATTATTTAAAGCTGCAGTCCGTAACTTTGTTTGATTTAAAAATTATCCGAAATCAATTTTTGAGCAAGTACATAACCAGCCAGTGTTCAAAACTATCTCCTTACCTTGGCCCGATTCACAATGGTAAGCTTGTAATAATGTGTTATAATTTGAGTGGTACTGGTGGATTTCCGCGGGAAATTTGAGCATGTCGCCCAGCGCCGCCGCTCCCACCACGCGTTCCGCTAGGGCACCAAGTGCTGAGGGGGCACCAAAAGAAGCCAACCCAATCCCCCCCTAAATACACGTAGTCACGCAATGCTAATGTGTGACAATGAACAATTTGAGAACAAAGTATAACAATAATAATCATTTGCACGGCTTGATGTGATATGAGCTAAGCGATCGTTAGCTTCAATCAATTTATTGTAATGCTTTCTTTCTCAGTCGGTCGGAACAAAAGTGGCAGACATGTTACGTACTTGTTCAGATGACATTTTCCGGTGAAACATATTATTTTGGTCATACTTCCAAGACGTAGAATCTGTAATTCCGAAGTACAGTATCCACACATGCTCCTAAAAACATTAGATTCATTCGCACGGAGGAGCCGTGACGATACACAACCCATGTAAAGATGATAATTCCGCTAATAACTGCAATTGCAGGTTTCAAACAGAGATGGCGACAAAGAAGCAAAATTTACGGACTGCAGCTTTAATCCAGTAAGGATTAAAGAAGTAGCCAACTGCATTGAATCTGATAGCATCGCAAACCGTAAGTAAACAATTTGATAAGTCTTACATTTTGTAAATGATGGTTTTATATGGATGTTTTAAAAATACTTACACGCATGCAATAGCGAGTGGGCGTTGATACTGTTTCCTATGCAGTGACATTAGCCAATCACAACAGTGGCCGTTTACTGTGACGCTTATGCTGCCTTCACGTGCTATCGGAATTGTCCTACTTCCCACTTCAGAAGTCGTAATTACGAGCTTGTTGCATTCAAGTGCTTTGTTGTCGGAATAAACAGGAATCATGGAGGACACCAGGTTTATTCTTGCCTATTTATTGGAAAATCTTATTAAAACCAAAATTATATGTAGTTTTACATGCACTGACAACCATATAAACATTTACGATGCCAGATTCTGTAATTTTGGTTAAATGCAGGCTATTTTCGCTGTGTACGCTTTAAATGATTACTCGTATATGTAAATATGCACTACATTAATGACAAGACAAGACGATCTAGCTAGTTTGGGGGAAAAACCTAATAAATCATACCTGACACAGCAGTAGTCTATGTTTAAACACGCCCATCTCAGGAACTTCAGAGGGACTTCATGTGCAACTTTTACCTCCTTTTTACGATAATTCTGATAGCACATGAAGGCAGCATTAAAAACAGGTAATTTCAGACGGAGGCTGCGTCCGAAATCACATATTCTCTTGAGTAGGCACTTATTTTGAACAAGTAATTACTTCACGACCACTTAAAAAGCATGTTCTATATAGTATGAATGTGTGTAGTATGAATGTAATTCGGATGTACTATATTCACCATGTTGTCATTATCATGTGACCTACCAGCGTCAGTTGCGTGGCTTCACTGCCATTCACAGATCCTCTCCCGTGGCCTCATGGGATAGTAAAGTGTCCATTGCATGCACACTTTAGACTCTCGCCAGAAGTAGGTCATCTAGGTACTTTTCGCCTATTCTATGAGTACTGTGAATTTGGACACTTTACTGTTTTTCACCTACTCTAGGGAAGTGTGCGAATTCTGATGCAGTCAGAGGTTCAGAAAGAGGGTTGAAAATAATCGTCACATATATTTATTTGTGCGTGTGCAAAAAAACTTTATTAACATTATAAGTGAACCTCAAGGAACATATTAAAATAAAAAATTGACCCCTTTCAAGTTACACACACATCACTGACTGAACATTGTTGGGAGGAAGGAGTCACTTTAATATTGTCGTAATTTTCAATGCAATATTATACTTGAAGTAGGCAGGCCACATTTTCTTATTGTTTATTTTTTCATGTGCGGTATTTGCCTTTCAGGCCTTCCAAAAGAATTTTATTGTTTACGGATATTGTTGGTACAAAAATATTCTCTGTAAACCAGAAAACAGCAATCTTTGATAAAACTTTTCAAACTTAATCCACATTGCAATGTCTGAATGCCATTGCACTGGCCAACAAATATACAAACCAGATGGCATCTGCAAACAAGTGATGCTAGAGCTTTCTCTAAACTAACTTCATTTTTCTGAGCCATTTTTGCTTTGATTTCATTAATCTGGTCCCAAGATGTTTTTTAGTGTATGTATGAAATCAGTTAACACAGATGTGTAACTTACAGGTCTGTTTGCTTGAGAAGTGTGCGATTTCTCCTTTAATTCGGCATGAAGCAGAAATCGCGCTAGTCTTTTCTTCCCTATTGTGATGTATATCAAGTGAAACGCTTCTCAAACAAGAACAAATGTAGGGCGGAGCTTGATTTTGTCAGTGGGGAATTGATTGGATGGTTGAGGTTTGCTATTGGTTGATCTCATGTGATTGACAGGTTGCCCCGCCCTCGTCATCAGAGAAAATAAGAGATGTTGCTGCAAGAGGGAGGGGAAGTTATGAGGGCACATGAATAAAAAAAATAATAATGATGTGCACAGAAAAATCATTTATAATAAATACTGAAATATACCATAAGATATGTCAATTTGATTTCATAATGACTTTAAAACAAATGCTACTAGGCTTAATGTTTTGTTCTCCAATGCAATGACATTCATTTTTAAGTGTGGTTTAAGTACACAAATATTTTGTGGAGTCACTGTACTTCAATCTACATGTGCCAAACTAAGAATTCTTCTGCCATCTTCTGGTTGTTTATTGCATAACATCACAAACACCTCATTATAAAGAACAACACAACTTATCAAGTCAAATATAATGTTGAAACGCTCTACAAAATGTTAAAAATCATTCAAATATGAATGAAATAACAGGAATCCTAAATTGGAATCAAGCCCCTTGTTTCTCTCTCATATAAATCTGGAATGTGTCCAACAGGCGTGTTTATCATTCTGACTGTATTTTTCCCATGTAATTTCCACTCATACTCGATCAGCTGCCTCCAGAAGCCGCTGTTTGGTCTGACGATGGGTCTCTGAGCTTTGAGCCGTGCGTGCGCCTCCACTAGTGTCAGACGGCAGTGCTTCATCAGGTACGCCAGACACAGCGTGGCGGAGCGACTGACACCTGCGTTACAGTGAACCAGGACACTTCCATTTTCTTCAGTGACCTGCTGTATCTTATCAGCAACGGTGTCAAAATGCTCATTGAGTCTGGATTCAGGATCATCAGAGACGGACACGTGCATATAATCGATAGTGGGAATGTGTGAGTTTCTTATGTCCTGAGTTGCGTTAATAATACATGTAATGTTGAGAGAGCTTATGACTGAAGAGTCGTTTGCTGTTTTGCCGTTGCCAATATACAAACAGTCCGTAATCTGAGCAAACCCGCCGAGTCCCGCTCCTCTTCCTGGCATGGTATGAACACTAGGAACAAATGTGCATGGATTAATAGTGCAAACATCACAACTAAAAAATTATACTTTGTCAAGATAAACTTTTATGTTGGCTTGCCTGAAAGCAAAAGACAGACAGACACTAGCTACTGAAAGAGATGCTTCCAGAGGTCATAGATCCTCTTCTTAATATCATTAATTTATCTTTGTCATTAGGATATGTACCAAAAACGTTGATATATTAACTTAGACTATTATTAAACCGATTATTGAAAAATGCAACTTGATCCTACATAATTAGTCAATTACAGACCAATCTCAAATCTACCTTTTCTGTCAAAGATACTAGAAAAGGCAGTGTCCTCACAACTATGTTCCTTTTTAGAAAGAAATGGTATCTGCGAGGATTTCCAGTCAGGATTTAGACCGTATCATAGTACTGAGACTGCTCTCATTAGAGTTACAAATGATTTGCATTTATCATCTGATTGTGGTTGTATCTCTCTATTAGTGTTACTCGATCTTACTGGATCTAGACCTCAAGGCTAGATTATTGTAATGCTCTACTGGGTGGTTGCCCCGCATGCTTAATAAACAAACTCCAGCTGGTCCAAGCTAGAGTACTTACTAGAGCCAGGAAGAATGACCATATTAGCCCGGTTCTGTAAACACTGCATTGGCTCCCTATTAAACATCACATATATTTTAAAATCTTGCCAATTACTTACAAAGCACTAAATGGTTTGGCACCGGGAACACTTCCTGTAACACCAGATGTACTTGCTACATCGTAAGAAGAATGGCACCTACGCAAATATTAATCTCTCTGTTTATTCCGAGGTTTACCGTAGTCAGTCATATCCGGTCCGTATCCAGATCAGATGGTGGACCTGCACCTAGACGCGACCACATCGCAACCCTGAATGTCAGCAGAGATTGTGTCAACTTAGACTCTCCCCTGTGAAGGCCCCGACACGACAAAAGTTTTTTTCTCTGTAGAGATTAAAACGTTATCAAAATGATTCCTGTTCACACGGATCCATGGGAATGACTAAAAATGCTGTATTATGCATGCCAGACAAGTAATTGGCAATGTCACTTTGTAAAGAAGGACTACGCATCCACGCATTCAAACGTGTACGCCTATAGACTAAACACGTAATACGCGACGTTGTCACAGATTCACGTTTTTAAAGTTTACAGAGATGATAACGGTATCGTTTTTAAAACTCATTTTCAAAAACTTGCACTTTGAAACCAGCCCCCAAAACACAGTTGTCGTGTAAATGAACAGCCAGAATGCAGTTTTCTGTTGAAAATGGTGTTGTGTAAGAGGCCCCATGCTAATAACTAATGATTTTTTTAAATGGAAATGAATCAACCAAACACTTAGTTAAGCTGGACAATGACTTTCTTCTAGATCTGCTGTAAAGCCAAAACAATATTTGATGCATTATTTTCCTGTTATCACGGTAAAGCTGCTTTGAAAGCTTTCATACACGGTACATTGATGTGGAGTTTTTCAACATGCACCAATGCTAAATTTATTTTCTATATATCCTCATCATTGTTAACAACATGTATTCTTTACTTTAATGAGCCCATTGTTTCTGCATTAAATTATTACATTGTTTATTCATACATTGTTAGCTAACTGCATGATTTGTATATGTAGGCTACTATTCTGAAATCCATAACTTGGACACAGTCACCTCTGATAACAAATCACTGTAAATTGTAATGTAGACGCATGCATTTTCTGTAACGCTGCTTTGAAACGACATGTATTGTGAAAAGCCTGTACAAATACATGTGAATTGAATTTGCGACGTGTCAGTGTAGTTATCGATAGTTTACGCTGCATTGTCTTTAACGCGATAATAAGTGGGATATAACTGGAAAAAGGGGTAAAATATGAGTGAGTAGGCGATCACACACCTGCGCGCGGCTGCTGTCATCGCGTCTGCTCTTCTTCTGCTCACTGCGGCTCCTCGGACAGCGTGAGGAACAGCGACACCTACAGCTGGCCTGAGACTACAGCAACACAAAGCAAAACTTACCTGAAGAAAAGAAATCTGTCAATATTGACATTAACAACCAGCTCGAATACACTAGCAATGATTTGCAACCAGGAAGAAAACCAAACAAAATACCATTGTAACCATTTGTACGGCATATGCTTTCAATGCAAAATGCTGAACAGTTAGTTCATGCATTCATGACCTCAAGGCTAGATTATTGTAATGCTCTACTGGGTGGTTGCCCCGCTCGCTTAATAAATAAACTGCAGCTGGTCCAAAACGCAGCAGCTCGAGTTCTTACTAGAACCAGGAAGTATGACCATATTAGCCCGGTTCTGTCAACACTGCACTGGCTCCCTATTAAACATCGCATACATTTTAAAATCTTGCTAATTACTTACAAATCACTAAATGGTTTAGCTCCCCAGTACTTGAGCGAGCTCTTAACGCATTATACTCCATCACGTCTATTGCGGTCTCAAAACTCTGGCCAGTTGATAATACCTAGAATATCAAAATCAACTGCAGGCGGTCGATCCTTTTCCTATTTAGCTCCTAAACTCTGGAACAGCCTTTCTAGCATTGTTCGGGAAGCAGACACACTCTGTCAGTTTAAATCTAGACTAAAAACGCATCTCTTTACTATGGCATACACATAAAACATTTTAATTTATATTTTATTCAAATTGTTAGGCTGCATTAACTAGGTCAGCCGGAACCGGGAACACTTCCCATAACACCTGTCGCCTCTGGCTTGCTCAGTTGGGGACACAAAATTTTCAAATAAATATCCAAATAAATTTAATTACTAAACTAAATTATATCAACTACATTACTTGAATATATATGATAATTGAAATGAGCTGATGACATCACCGTTTTCTCCAGAGCGGCTGTACAGCCGAATCAAATTCTGTTCATTATTTTCCTGTTTAACACTGTGAAGCTGCTTTGAAACAATCTGCATTGTAAAAAGCGCTATATAAATAAAGTTGACTTGACTTGACTTGACTTTGTCTTTACTAATGGTGATACAGCATTACAGGTGATGACACATGCCTGTCCTGTCTTGTGTAGCACATGTGGTGTTTTGTTATTTTGGGCCATGTGCTTGTGTCTCTGTCTGATCCCTCCCCCTTGTTATCTGATTAGTGTTTGATTTCTCCCACCTGTTCCTTCATGATTAATTATCCTTTATAGTCTCCTTGTGTTTTGCAGTCTGTTGTCGGTTCGTTGTCTATTGTCTCCCATTCCTGGTATGTTTGAGAGTTGGTTTTGGTAATATGTTTCCCCCCTTGTGGGTTTTGTTTTACGATTATGTTTGTTATTTTTGTTAATAAATCATCTTTTCCTGCACTTGAGTCCTCGCTCCCATTTTTCCCTACCGATACGTGACACCTAGTTGATAAACATGCTCTTAAGGTTTTAGGAAAAGATCAGATTGAGTCCACCATTGTGATATTTTAGCTTATGTTATTAATTTTTTAGTTGATAGCATCTCATCTGATTAAATTTGCATATAAAAAATCTTTACAATGGTCTTTTCAGATCAATCCATGATGAAACGCACTTGGTTGCTGTCGAATAAAAAATGTCAACATATTTAATGTTTTCTATAAGCCTTTATATTTGATGTCTATGCATTTGGGGTTGGTTTGTGTGATTTGCTTTTACTTGCTGGTGTAGTGTACTTAAAATCTTAAAAGTATATTTTTAATTCTTTTTTTAAACTGTCTTTTCAGATAAGAGTGTTTCTTAAACTTACGAAAGTGCACTTTGTAATAGGTGTAAAATATATGTCGTGATTTAAAGTAGCCTTATTTTGATGTGTTAATTGTACTAAATTGCAACTTCATCATAACAAATGTGTAATTACAAATATAAACACATGACATACAAGTTTCAATACAAAAACACTGAAGTATATTTTACTTTACCATACTGTAATTGTTTTGTCAGTACATTCAGCAATACACTTTAACCATATTTCTAACATAAGTTATGAAATTACATATAAAGTAAAAAAGCGCTCTAATTTCAGCTATTTGCATTTAATATACATTTGAACTAATACTTTTTCATTTAATTGCAATTAACATGCAGTTAAGTGTCTAAAAACATTACATTCAGTTCAAACCGAAGTATATTCTTTTAAAGTATATTCTGTAATAAGTACTCTTGTGCTACTAATCACATAATTTTGGCCCTTTTACCTTTCAGTCGCATGAGATTGGTCGGAGGGCATCTTCATCAAGTGCTATTGACTTTGTCCTTAAAGGGTATAATTATGCATCACCTGTCCAAAACATCCTTTGAGGTCAGGATGAAAGAAAGTTCATCTCCCTGTTATATGTGGGGAGCGGCTCGGTGGTTCTTGCGTTCCTTTTGAAGATCAGAGGGAACACACTTCTGAAGGCCTTTCTAAAGTTGGCTCCCATGAAGGCATAGATCACGGGATTTATGGAGGAATTGGAATAGGACATGCAGTGAGCCCAGATCTTTAGCTTGTAGAGTGTATAACTGTGACTGACATCTTCAGAACAGAATGCTTGTAGGAGAATCAGGATCTGAATTGGACCCCAGCAGACTATAAACAGCAGCACCATTACAACCACCATTCTGGACACTCTTGTTCGCACGGCTTCGACCCGTTCGGCTGGTGTCTGCAGCTGGAAAACAAAGAGCACCCTCAGACAAATTAGGCTTCATTGTGGCTTATATATAACATTTTCTTCTGTACCGAAAACCTAATCAGTTGACTACATTCAATTGGTGGAGTAAACTAAAGTTCAATTGTGTTCACATAGTGTACTTACAGAATTAGGTTCACTTGGCGCTCATGTAGACTACTTAAATTGCTAAATTCACTTAACTTGGTGTTCATATACCCCCGGTTTCACAGACAAGGCAAGTTTTAACTGAAAGCAACTTGCACTGACATATCTTAAAATAAGTTAAAGTTAGTGCCATTGTTTTGTCTCAAGATGCACACCAGTAATATTTTTTTCTAAGGCACGCTTATAAATGTTACTTAAATGTCCTAATTGAACTATGGCCTAATCCTGGCTTAATCTAAACCCTGTCTGTGAAACTGGGCCATAGTGCACTTACAGAATTAAGTTCACTTAACTTGGTGCTCATGTAGACTCTAGTTAAATAATTAAGTTCACTTAACCTGGTGTTCAAATAATGTACTTACAGAATTAAGTTCACTTAACATGGTGCTCACGTAGACTACATAAATTGCTAAATTCACTTAATTTGCCGTTCACATAGTGTACTTACAGAATTATGTTCACGTAGCTTGGTACTCATGTAGACTACTTAAATTGCGAAGTTTACATAAATTGGTGTTCATATAGACCCCTTCACGGTTCACGTCACAGGAAAATTTGCGGTTCGCAGTGCGCATGTCGGGGTCATAAAAGTTCATTCCATCCCATTGAATTGTGTTAACCAGAGAATTTCTCATCAAGAAAAAAATGCCTACTTGTTGCGTCGTGAACTGTGAAAATCACACCAGCCAAGTTTTTCGGGATTCCTGCAGGATCTCATCCGTTTAAAAAAAAAAATAGACGACATCTGTGGCTGCAAGCTATTAAACGGGCAGACTGGGACAATGCTACGATCAAAGAGGCTTGTGTTTGTAGAGGCTCAAAATAGGAGAATAATTTAAGCTATAAACCATTTAATTATAATATAAATATAAAAAATACTATTTCAATAACAACAGAGCTGAAAATAACACTTAGAGAAGATATCTAAAAAGAAACTCAAAAGGGATTGAGAAGAAACAAGTCATTAATTTGTGTTTTTATTTATTTTTATTTCATTGTTATTGTAATTTACTTCATTTACATTCATTTAATCTTGCACAAACAATATAAATTGGTACGTTTCTAGTCATTGTCTGTGTTTTATATGTGCCTAATAAATACTTGCCCTCTGTAGCGAACCTAAGTTACTGGTCCATTACCCGGTGCTCTGAAATTCAGTGACTAAGCCGAGGTAAAAAGAGTAAAGTGTTACAAAAAGTGGTAGTAGTTAGCCGCAGGCTAGCGCCAACATTGTGACAACAACGGTAGAGTTAAGCCATGGTAAGTAAACACAATGTTTTCTGTAAACTGTAGACTGATTTAATAGTTAGGTGAAGTTTGATATCTGGCAATAATTGTGACCTGTGGCATGCTACAGACTTAGCAGACTAGCTTAACATTAGCGCTTTCATTATGACAACAGTAGATTGCGTTGTTTTTCTGACCCCATGCTGCGCGCGCACCCAACCTAGGTTTTCGATGTTGACAAACATTGAAGGGGTCTATAGTGTAATTAAATTGCTAATATGTCAGTGCCTTAAAACTGTTCTTAAATTGCCAAGTTCACTTAACTTAGTGTTCATATAGTGTACTAAAATTGCTAAATTCACTTAAATTGGTGTTCATATAGTGTTCTTAAAGAATTAGGTTCACTTAGCTTGGTGCTCAGGTAGACTACTTAAATTGTGAAATTTACTTAAATTGGTGTTCATATAGTGTACTAAAATTGCTAGGTTCACTAAACTTGGTTTTCATATAGTATAGTCATATAGTAGTCTACATGAGCACATAGTTAAGTTAACTTAACTTGGTGTTCATATACTGTACTTAAAGAATTAAGTTCACTTAACATATAGTGTACTTAAATTGCTACGTTCACCTAACTTGTTGTTCATATACTGTACTTAAAGAATTAAGTTCACTTAACATATAGTGTACTTAAATTGCTACGTTCACCTAACTTGTTGTTCATATATTGTACTTAAAGAATTAAGTTCACTCAACTTATATAGTGTACTTAAATTGCTAAGTTCACCTAACTTGTTGTTCATATACTGTACTTAAAGAATTAAGTTCACTTAACTTGGTATCAATGTCAACTGTACTTAAATTGCCAATAACACCTGTACCTGGTTACAGCCATGAACAGGTTCCACCGTGGCTTGGCCCATGCGTTTGAGCATGAAAGTATAACACATGCAGATGGTGATCAGAGGCAGCAGGTAAACAGCCAAGAAGGAGTAAAGGATGTAAGCCCTCTTATGAATGAGAGAGGGAAAGGCCTCGGTGCAATACGTCTGTGGACCAAACCAGAACGAAGACTCTGTATGCTGATATAACGCGATCGGCACTGAAAGCAGCAAAGAACCTGAGTGAAAAGATATAAATATAATCATTTATTATACCACAGCCAATAAAAAGTATGAAAATAAAAGCCATTCAAACCAAAATAACCCAAACGGTGCAGTACAAAAGTAATCATGAACTCCAAGAAATTACAATAATGTACTATTCCTGCTAGTCACTTTAGCATAGACTCTTAAAAATGAAGGTTCTTAATTGAAATAGTTGGAAACGAAAAATTGTTCTTTATGGCACCTCTGTGAAAACGTCCTTTATTTTTAAGAGTGTATAACTACAATAAGATGAGCAGCTGTCAAAAGAAATTTCAGAAGAGATTAAAATTGGAATTGTGCTTAAACTGATTGGAATGATTTTCATACATATCCAAATAGTGGTGCATACAGTCAGAGCCATCTGTGGTGTGCGATGATGGAGAGACTGGAGTGGATAGACGGTCACATAAAATCGATCGACACTCATTGCAGACAAAGTGATGCATGTTGCCTGTGCAGTTACCTGTGAGTTCATTCAAAGACACTGCTTAAAGGACAAAACTAGATTCCACATTCAGCATACTGTAGGTATAGAATATAACAGTTTTGTATCCATTCATCTCATTCAGTTATAAATGCCTTATTTAAAACTAAGTTCCATTTCGACTTAAAGGGATAGTTCAACCAAAAATTAAAATTCTGTCATTAATTCCTCACCCTCGTGTCGTTCCAAACCTGTAAGTCTTTCGTTCATCTTCAGAACACAAATGAAGATCTTTTTGATGAAATCTGAGAGCTCTGCCCCTCCATTGAGAGCTACGCAACTACCACTTTGATGCTTCAAAAAGTTCATAAAGAGATCATAAAACTAATCCATATGAATTGAGCGGTTTAGTCCAAATTTTCTGAAGAGACTCGATCGTTTTATATGATGAACAGATTTAATTTAGGCTTTTATTCACATATAAACACTGATAAATGAACATGAACCGAACTTCAATCAAACCTGCTTGACGCACGAGAACAAACCTTGTGCTGCGTAACATGAGAATGAACCTCATTGGTTCTTGATGAAGCTCAAACATGCTGCGTAACACGAGAATGAACCTCATTGGTTCTTGCTGAAGCTCAAAAGTGCTGCGTAACATGAGAATGAACCTCATTGGTTATTGTGGAAGCTCAAACGTGTTGCGTAACACGAGAATGAACCTCATTGGTTCTTGCTGAAGCTTAAACGTGCTGCATAACACAAGAATAAACCTCATTGGTTCTTGCTGAAGCTCAAACGTGCTGCGTAACACGAGAATAATCCTCATTGGTTCCTGCTGAAGCTCAAACGTGATGCGTAACACGAGAATGAACCTCATTGGTTCCTGCTGAAGCTCAAACGTGATGCGTAACACGAGAATGAACCTCATTGGTTCTTGCTGAAGCTCAAACGTGCTGCGTAACACGAGAATGAACCTCATTGGTTCCTGCTGAAGCTCAAACGTGATGCCCAACACAAGAATGAACCTCATTGGTTCCTGCTGAAGCTCAAACGTGCTGCTTAACACGAGAATGAACCTCATTGGTTCCTGCTGAAGCTCAAACGTGATGCGTAACACGAGAATGAACCTCATTGGTTCTTGCTGAAGCTCAAAGGTGCTGCGTAACACGAGAATGAACCTCATTGGTTCTTGCTGAAGCTTAAACGTGGTGCGTAACACGAGAATGAACCTCATTGGTTCCTGCTGAAGCTCAAACGTGATGCGTAACACGAGAATGAACCTCATTGGTTCTTGCTGAAGCTCAAACGTGATGCCCAACACAAGAATGAACCTCATTGGTTCCTGCTGAAGCTCAAACGTGATGCCCAACACAAGAATGAACCTCATTGGTTCCTGCTGAAGCTCAAACGTGCTGCTTAACACGAGAATGAACCTCATTGGTTCCTGCTGAAGCTCAAACGTGCTGCGTAACACGAGAATGAACCTCATTGGTTCTTGCTGAAGCTCAAAGGTGCTGCGTAACACGAGAATGAACCTCATTGGTTCTTGCTGAAGCTTAAACGTGGTGCGTAACACGAGAATGAACCTCATTGGTTCCTGCTGAAGCTCAAACGTGATGTGTAACACGAGAATGAACCTCATTGGTTCTTGCTGAAGCTCAAACGTGATGCCCAACACAAGAATGAACCTCATTGGTTCCTGCTGAAGCTCAAACGTGATGCGTAACACGAGAATGAACCTCATTGGTTCTTGCTGAAGCTCAAACGTGATGCGTAACACGAGAATGAACCTCATTGGTTCCTGCAGAAGCTCAAACGTGCTGCGTAACACAAGAATGAACCTCATTGGTTCTTGCTGAAGCTTAAACGTGGTGCGTAACACGAGAATGAACCTCATTGTTTCTTGCTGAAGCTCAAACGTGATGCCCAACACAAGAATGAACCTCATTGGTTCCTGCTGAAGCTCAAACGTGATGCGTAACACAAGAATGAACCTCATTGGTTCCTGCTGAAGCTCAAACGTGATGCGTAACACGAGAATAAATCCTCATTGGTTCTTGCTGAAGCTCAAACGTGATGCCCAACACAAGAATGAACCTCATTGGTTCCTGCTGAAGCTCAAACGTGCTGCGTAACACAACAATGAACCTCATTGGTTCTTGTTGAAGCTCAAACGTGCTGCGTAACACAAGAATGAACCTCATTGGTTCTTGTTGAAGCTCAAACGTGCTGCGTAACACAAGAATGAACCTCATTGGTTCTTGCTGAAGCTCAAACGTGATGCGTAACATGAGAATGATCCTCACTGGTTCTCGCGGAAGCTCAAACGTGATGCGTAACACGAGAATGAACCTCATTGGTTCTTGCTGAAGCTCAAACGTGATGCGTAACATGAGAATGAACCTCATTGGTTCTCGCAGAAGCTCAAACGTGATGCGTAACACGAGAATGAACCTCATTGGTTCTCGCAGAAGCTCAAACGTGATGCGTAACACGAGAATGAACCTCATTGGTTCTTGCTGAAGCTCAAACGTGCTGCGTAACATGAGAATGAAACTCATTGGTTCTTGCTGAAGCTCAAACGTGATGCGTAACACGAGAATGAACCTCATTGGTTCTTGCTGAAGCTCAAACGTGATGCGTAACATGAGAATGAACCTCATTGGTTCTTGCTGAAGCTCAAACGTGATGTGTAACACGAGAATGAACCTCATTGGTTCTCGCAGAAGCTCAAACATGATGCGTAACATATAAAGTGTCTTTTTTTACTAAACCGCTCAATTCATATGGATTTGTCTTACGATCTTTTTATGAACTTTTTGAAGCGTCAAAGTGGTAGTTGCGTAGCTGTCAGTGGAGGGACAGAGCTCTCAGATTTCATCAAAAAGATCTTCATTTGTGTTCTGAAGATGAACGAAAGTCTTACAGGTTTGGAACGACATAAGAATAATTAATGAAAGGATGTTCATTTTTGGATGAACTATCCCTTTAAGGCTGAATTACTTTTGCCCAGATTTCTGCCCAAATAAGATGTTGTAATGAATCATCTTATTGGTCTTTATTTACAATATGGCATTTCATGCATGTCATTTTCCTCTCTCCTACATAGAAAAATTATACAGAGTAAAAATGCTCTCACCTGTTGCAGATAATTGACCAGCCGACACATGAAGTCCCCAAATATCCAGCTAGGAAGAGTGTATAAAGTGGCAGTGAAAGGAACACAACAAACCAGGAAAAGTATATCTGTGGTGGCAAGATTAACTGAAGAGAAAAAGATTGTTCATTAAAACAATGTGATCAGCACTTTACATGATAATCAGAGAAACAAATCTTTCATACTTATGTAGAGGTTTGTAACCGTTTTCATCTGCTGGTTTTTAACGACGACATAGATGACCAATACGTTTCCCACCAAGCCTACAAACATAATAAGGGTGAAAAACACTGGGACCAGCCAGGCGTCCGTCAGCGGCATTGGGCTCTGAGATCTCATGGGATCTGATTGATTGCAATCATAAATCTTTGCTTCATTATTGCACAAGAGTTCTGCAGCCTCATTGGTCCTGTTACTTTCTGCCATTAGATATAGATGCCTCACCATGTTAGTAATAACCTGAAACATAAAAACACATTCCGGTTCATTTTCTGAATAAATGTGTTCATCTTCATTATGCTATTTGCATATAAACAATTACACAGATTACCTCACAGGTTTTTGTTTTATTTACATGAACATGGTTTTTAGTTCAATTGCATTGCATTGAATGGCATGCATTGAAATGATAACATGTAGATTTTACTTAAGTTCACTTAACTCGGTGCTCATGTACATTCTACTTAAACTGCCAAGTTCACTTAACTTGGTGTGTGCATATAGTGCACTTAAAGACTTAAGTTCACTTGACATGATGTTCATATAGTGTACTTAAATTGCCAAGTTCAATTAGTTTGGTGTGCATATAGTGTATTTAAATTGCCAAGTTCACTTAACTTGGTGCTCATATAGTGTACTAGTGTACATTTCAATGGCACACATTAAGTCTTCCAATATCAATGTTCTGAGCAAACGTGCACAGTGCTATGATATGTACCTTTTACAGTCTTTCTGTATTTCTACACCCCCATATCATCATCATCATAACTAATGAGTATAATCAAAAAATGATCTGCTGTCATTTACCAGTTAAACAAAGTTAATACACAGCAAAAATCATATTATTAACAATAAATCTTTAATGTTTTTTTCCACTTGTTTTTAACTGGTTTATACTTAAAAGTGACAAAAAAATCTGCCAGTGTAGTAAGAAAAAAAATACACTCGTATTAAAGCTACATTATAGTCTTAATATCTTCATATTTCAAGTAAATTTGTCTTGTTTTAAGGATTTTTAGATATATATATTTAAAAAGACTGATTAAACCTTTTAAAGAAGTAATTTTGGTAGTATTACTATAGTATTTACAGTAAATTATGCATAATTACAAACAACTAACACTAAACCAGTTGGAAGGTGTCCTTATTACTGTGTTGTAGCTATAATTAAGTATTAGTTAACAACATGTACTTACTATAGGGTTAGTTGCTTGCAATTATGCATAATTTACAGTTATCACTAGAGTAATTACATGTAAGTTACTTCTAAATTATACCCTAACCCTATAGTTAGTACATGTAGTATTTGTGTTATTACACTGTAGCAATGTCACCTTAAAATAAAGTGTAACTCATTTTTACACATTAAACAGTCAAATTACTAAACAGACCTAAATACATCATACAGAAAAGTCTACAATTTCTTAAACAGTGCTCTTTTTACAGTATTTCCCCCCCAAAAAAACAATATATATAATAACATGCAATATTAGCTTACCTCTTTTAAAAACCTTTGCTCTTATTAGAGATTCTTGTAAAACATCCT
This sequence comes from Rhinogobio ventralis, assembly GCA_039654625.1. Taxonomy (NCBI): domain Eukaryota; kingdom Metazoa; phylum Chordata; class Actinopteri; order Cypriniformes; family Gobionidae; genus Rhinogobio; species Rhinogobio ventralis. The sequence continues at coordinate 47,517,371 of CM077194.1, forward strand.
TCAGTCCTGTGAAGCTAAACCTTTCGAGCTGCCCATTGCACTCATTCAGTGACGGTCTCACTCGAGCACTGACAGGGGAGGAGCAAAATGGCAAGGGCTGTCAAACACTGCAAAAGGGCTTTGAGATTCATTTGCATTTATTTAAAAATAAAAAAGTAAAAAGTCAACTTTATTGTCATGCTACCAGTCCAGTAACACACATACTAAATGACTTGCAGTTATCTTATGAGTTTATTGTCTGTTATGCAGCATATATTTCTATAAGTGATGTGCCTAGTTAACATTGTGCATGCAGATATACCCAAAATTAAAGATGCAATAGCTGGCTCAAGAATAAAGGTCTATCACAGCATTATATGAAACCTAAATTCACTCAAAATCTTGCTTGATAGCCAGAGTCACCAGTTCTGCCAGACACTTCATAGCCTAGGTCTTACCATGGATTTAGTTTGAATTAAATTCAATTAATTAAAAATTGTACAGCTCATAAACATACTTTATCGCTAGAAAGAAAAACTTAAATAACCTGTTAAAAATTAAAGTATTATGCAATCATTTAAGACATTTCTCCTTATAACCTTATAATGTGTTCTTTAAAATTCAAGTCAAGAACCCTCATGTTCTACACAGCTAACAGACCTGATTCAGGTCATCGTCAGAAATCACATACTCTCGAGTAGGTACTAATTTTGAAGAAGTAATTACATCATGACCGCTAAAAAATTATCTTCTATATAGTATGAATGTAATCCGGACATAGGCCTACTATATACGCCATGTTGTCATTATCATGTGACCTACCAGCATCAGTTGCGTCGCTTCACTGCCATTAACAAATCCTCTCCCGTGGCCTCATGGGATAGTAAAAGTGCCCATCAAATGCACAATTCAGACTCTCATCGGAAGTAGTAGGTCATCCGGGTACTTTTTGCCTACTCTTGAGTATTGAGAATTCAGACATACTTATTTTGTCACACACTAGTATATAGTAGGGAAGTATGTGATTTCTGATGCAGCCTCTATAGAGTGGTGCCGGTATGACATGACTTTGTAGGCCAAAACGCAGAAACAAGTTAGCATTTTAGCACTTCTGGGTGTCAATGGGTTTTTTGAATATGGTTTTGGTTAAATGGCTGAATTAAGGTCTGTGGTGAACACAAGCTCAAGACACTTTAACTTTTTATCCAACGACATAAAATACAAAAATATTACCCCACTTTTGAAGCCGTTACGTGTCTTGAAAATGACGGTTGCTAACAAGTGGCTAAATGGGACTATGAGGCTGTTGAGGAGATTAAACCTCATCACGCCCAATAGGTAAACTCAGTCCGCTTTTACAGCCTCATACTCTTATAAACTATTCTAACTCAAACTTTCTGGGACAATGTTTTAGATGAAAACAAAGAGTCGAGCGACCGTGGTGTAGTCCGTTTATAGCCTACCTTTAGCTTTTTACTTCTGGCGACTGCATTTAGGCTTCAAAATTCATAAAAGTTGTGTTTATCTGTGATAATAATCTCGATGGACAAGAAACGTGTAAGTATCATAAACTTTTGTTGATCACAGATCTTGTTTTTAGAGATAATCTAAAAGCATATGGAAAAATCCTATTGGGATTTTCTCAAGGGAACCAGTGATGCTAACGGCTGGTTGGCCTACAAAGTGACACCTGCACTGCTCTATTAAATCTCCCTGGTTTTTCCCAGTGCATTATGGGACTTTTTAGGGAGCAAAAGTTTCAGTGCACTGGAATGATTATTGAGACAGCCTTCCCTGATCAGTGCCCTGACTACTGAACTAGGGAGCTGATTGAGACACACCATTACAGTCTTTACAATGGCGCGCACACACTGTATAAAGCTTCTAGATCATGTCATTTTCACAACTTTCAAAACTGTTTTATGGAGTCTGTCTACTGATTTTTTTGGAAGACATTTCATCAGTTGAACAAGGAATGTTGTTTAATAACACTACAATCCATTGAACTATTTCTGTTCCTCAGCTTTGTTTATTCCTGTCGAACCTTGGCACTACCCAGATTAAGGTCTACTGAACCTTAGGAGTGTATACTTTGATACTAGAGGCTGAGGGCCAGAGCAGGAATTATCTAGCCTCAACTCAGCTGTGTAAAGATGCCTGACAAAGATCGCGCTGTGGTTTCTTGCCAAATGGTTTAACTTACCTTCATGTCATTCCAAACCGGTATGACCTTTTTCTTCTACAAGTGAAGATATTTTGGGAATTTTTCAACTGTTTTTGTTCATGCAATGAAAGTCAATTGGATCCAAAACAAAACTGGACCCCAGTGACTTTCATCGCATGGACAAAAACATTGAGACATTAGGTGTGTTTGACTTCGGCCACCGATCGGTGAGATTTGCTGCTTGCAGTCGAAGACGTGAAATCAGACACTTGCTACTTCCTGTAGTTTGCATACTTTATCACAGATATAGCAATATTCGTCAAATACACAGACGCTTTCATGAAGAAACAGAAACACTTTTCATTGAATACTTTATGTATAGTGGACATTGAGTGCACTCATTCAATCCCATAAGGCACTGCAATAACGAGTGTACAATTGATGTACACTCAACGGCTTGAGAATACCCATAATGCATGGTGAGGTTTGTGCCAAAGGAATTCCAGCATCTGACCAGAAGATGAAGAATTTAAGCAAAGCTGTTAGAAAGTTAAACTTAAATATTTATCAGAGGATGTTCACAATGCCATACATATGTCAGATCAATGAAGATGCGATGAACACTGTAGAAGTTTAAATAAGTTCAAAATGGCTGGCAAAATTGTATCCGTTTTCTTCTTCTGTCTGGCAGCCCTTAGAACCGTGTGGTAAAAAGTTGTGAAATTTGGCACACTGATAGAGGACACAGCAAATTTGGAGTCTCTAACTCAATCCCTATAGCGCCACCAACTGTCCAAAGTTTCACTTACATTTATGCTAATAAAATTTGAACCATAATAGAAACAAAATTATTTTTTTCCTCTGATCCCTTGGCTCAAGGCGGTTCGATTGCACCCTATGCACTTTCCGTCACTTTGCACTTTCAGTCACAATTTTCCTGCCAAAAAATGGTGAAGAGCACGCCAAATTGGATGGGAGGCTATATTTCTGCAACGCTTTATTGCATTCAGACCAAACTTGGTACATGACATCACAAGCATGACCTGAGGCTACATGATGTGTTTTGCCACAGCACCTCCTACTAGTGCGGCGATACAAAAAAAAGAACAATTTTGCTTATAAGTTATGAACAGTGCCCAAAATCTTAAAAGGGGTCTCGATAGATTCGGGCGGCCAAGTCGAATGGCATCCAATTTTTCAATATCGGCCATTTTTAATTTTGTAGTAAAATGCTGTATTTTATGAACACATTAGTGAAACTCGGTATGGGCCATCAGCACGATGCCCTGAAAGAGCCTGAGAAGTTTCGAGCCAGCGCCACCTAGTGGTAAAATCAAATATCCCCATGCTTATAACTTTGGATTTGGTTGACTTATTTTCATAGGAGTCAGCGCCTTAGATTCCTGAAACCTCTCCCTATGGTTTGTGCAACATTGTGATGTAGCGCTTAAACAACTTTTGCAAATATCTTCAAATCTGCTAGTCCGATCGAGGTAAAACCACCGTAGGAAAATTGGAATCAGAGTTGATTAAAAGGTAAATGGCCAAATGTCAAAATTTTGATAGTAAGTGGCAAAAAAATGCAAAGTCGGGTGTGGGTCATTTTTTATATCATAAATATACATCTCATAAATATAAATGTTTATAACTCCTAAACGAAATTAGTTATTTTCACCAAATTTGACACGCTTATGTATAGGGGCACTCTGAGGACACACACACAAAAAGCGGTGGACCTGCGCCTCTTGGCGGCGCTATAATTGAACAAAACATGAAATTGACTATAACTACAGTACCGTTGGTCTGATTGACTTCAAAATGGACATGTGATATCTTTGTCTCTGTTGCTCATAGTCTATTATGACATTAGTGTACCTTGTAAAACATGGGTGTCATTTTAATTACAAAATGACAAAAAAGATCCAAAGCTGTAACTATAAAATATAGCAATATGCCAAACTCTTTTCAAACACATTGGCATATCGTTACAAAACTCAATGTGTCTTCGGCACCATGCCATGAAGGTACTCAAAGTTGAGACAGCACCACCTTGTGGTCAAAAGTTATAATTCTGCTATTGCAATTTTTCATGAAGCTCCCACGCCCTTAATTATGCAGAACTTTAAGGCTTAATATAATTTAAATAGTAGTTTCATGTCACTGTTCCTTTTTGGGCATGGCCCCAATAATTGCTGCTTGCAGTTATATTTACCATTACATTCAGTATGAGCCATATTCAATTAAACATCATCGGAAATATATTTTCAATAATTTTTGCATCATTTTATTTGGCCAAATATAATCAATTCTGCATATTATATGGTTTTTGTGATTTTGTAACAAAAAAAATATATAGATATGCAATATACAAAATATATTTAATAACATTATGTAATTGTTTCCCAAACTGTGCATTACATCAATTACATATTACATTTTAAAATCATACTATTATCTTATTTACATACTTATTAAGAATGACAAAATGTCATCTAATATAGACAGCATTATGTGCGATCCCTTCCATTTCTATTTCCCCAGAAATGAAAACGCTGCAATTTTTAAAACACATTTCTTTACTGCAGTCTGTAGTGAAAACAAATCATACCAACAACAACTTGGTTTCAGCTAGAGATATACAACAGACTACAGCATGACCATGGAAAAAGGTCTGCAATTTAATACAAAAAGATGTTTTGCAATCATATGCCTAATGACAATTATAATGAACGGTACAAAAGAGAGTAAAATTTCAGCACTTGCTATTGGGAGTCTTGTAAATTTGTCTTTTCTTCAATGGCCTGTTTGACAATTTCAGCAAGCTTTAAGCGATCGACTTTGTCTGAAAAAGACCTACCTGTAAAGAAAGAAAAACAGATAGCAGATTGGAACTGTGCTTGATTGATTGGTCAATTCACACAGAAATTATGGCCTTTGAGATGAATTATGAATTTAATTAGTCAAGAATGGAAATAAAATCATTAATTTCCTCATTGCCAAGTATTGGTTAGGCGTTTGTCCCGTTTTCATCTTTGTTCACTTTAACACATTCCAAGCACTTCCTTCGCAACCAATTCACAATGACAAAGAAAAAGCATCATTAACACTTAAAAGCATAAAGGGGTCATATATAAAGTAAAAAAAAATTTAATTAAGATATTGAAAGAACAGAGATCAGCTCTGATGCTGCACTTCCAAACTAAATCCTACGACCTCTTACCTGAATCTACTGAAAAAATATAAAAAATATTAGTAATTCAAATGAAAGCGATTGAGATGAGTGCTCACCTCAAATTCACACAATTTCAGTTTATTGTAAAAAGTACTGGTGGTATTCTAGTACACCTACCATCCCAGCTTAACCCTTGCAATCCATCTCTGAGAAGCTTGCAATCACGATTGAAGCGCCACGCTTCATGCATAACTTCATTTAACTTTTCATCCTCATTGTCACCTGTAAAAACAACAAAAAGATATCGTAAGTACTACAATTTAAAATAGTTGGTTGTTTGGAACCACCTAGTCGACTAGGCCGTCTTAATACGGCAGCTTAAAGTCACTAATACACAACGTGAAGGGCAAAGAACCGCCCGACGCGAAGCGCATTCAAATTGTTTAATGCACAAAAAGCAGTGGATTATCCCGCTTATACCATGGTCATTTGCCAGCATTGACAACTTAAATCTGTTATTGATATTTGCAGTGCAATATTTGTGACCCTGGACCACAAAACTAGTCATAACGGTAATTTTTTAAAAAAAATTGAGATTTATACATCACCTGAAAGCTGAATAAATAAGCTAGGATAATTTGTTAGGACAGGACAATATTTGGCCGAGATACAACTATTTGAAAATCAGAAATCTGAGGGTGCAAAAAAAAAATCTAAATATTGAGAAAATCGCCTTTTAAATTGTCCAAATGAAGTCCTTAGCAATACATATTAATACTAATAATACATTTTTGATATATTTACGGTAGGGAATTTATAATGGAACATGATCTTTACTTAATATCCTAATGATTTTTGGCATAAAAGAAAAATAAAAGATAATTTTGACCCACACAATGTATTGTTGGCTATTGCCACAAATATACCCGTGAGTTAGTTACTTAGTGAGTAAGGTTACTTTTATTTGAATGAATGAATTATAGCATTTATTTGAATTATAGAGAGAGAGAGTTTCGTACCTGCGTCTGTTCAGCGTCTCTCTTTATTAACAATGAAGCTGAGTTTAATTACTTCAAAATAGTGATGTTACAATTCAGTAGTGAAGCTTTTTTATTACTACAAGTCGCGGGGCAGCGTTGATGCGTTTCTCCTGAATGCTTCTGTGTTTGCAGCGCGAACTCCGCTCTGTGTGCGAGTGACGTGTGTGTGTGTTTCAATGAAAACTGTGTCCAGCTGCAGAAGTGAGTGTGTATGGAGTGTGTTCATACGTACCAGCCTGTGGTAAGATGCACTGTGCGATTACATCCCTTAGTTTTTCCAGAGCCACGTTGGTGTCCTCTGCCTCATTCTCTGGATCATTGATGAAAAGTTCATCACTAGGTTTGGTGCTGCATGAGGCAGAAATTAAGCATGTATCTATAAGTGAATCCTGTTAAAGGGTTAATTCACACAAAAACTAAAATTCTCTCATCACTCACCCTCATATCGCTCCAAACCTGTAAGGGTTCATCTTTACAACACAAATGAAGATATTTTTAATGAAATCTGAGAGATGTGTCCCTCCATTGGAAGTCTATTTTAATTTTATCAGCGAACATTAACAGAAGCTCAACTGTACTGTCTTGATGTGCAAGAACAAACCTCATTGGTTCTCACGCTTCAGCTTCCGTGACCAAATATGAATGTTGTAAATATTGTTCACTGATCAAATGTTTATATGTGAATAAAAGCCTAAATTAAATCTGCTCATCACATAAAGTGATGGTGTTTCTTCAGAAGAACGACATGAGGGTGAGTAATTAAATGACAGAATTTGCATTTTTGGGTGAACTATCCCTTTAAGGGTTAGCAGGTAAATGAAAACCACTGTCACGATTAACTGAACAGAAGAGACTCACCCAAGTAGTTTTCTTTTTCTCAAAATGGGGTTGTTGACAGAGTTGAGTGGCTTTAGACTGAGATTGAGGTCTTGTATCCTCATGTTGGCCAATTGCTCAGCATGTGCCTGTTGGATTCCAGCTACAACTGCCTGAATGAACAAAAAACAACTAATATATTTATTATGCACATACAGCAACAGCATGCATACAAGTAGTGCAGCAGCGTACACTCCAGTAGTGCAATATGATGTATTGCACTGCTTTGTTCAATGAGTTCAAATTTTAATCTCTGCTGCACGGTGAGGCACATTTTTTTATTTTTAAATAACCTTGAGAAAAGCCACACTGAGTGCAAACCTTCGTAACCCTGAATTGATTCAACATTGAATCTAAATTGAGCTGAATAATTAGACTATTGTCATCTGTACAGCCGCTTTTTTGCTGAATTGCATTTGTTTCATAGTTAATAAACTATGCTCAAGTCAGTGTTGATTCAGTTCAATGTTGCACTATTGTCTTCTGTAGAGCTAAGATTTATTTTGTTTGATAACTATGATGAATTTTCCTGTTTATTTATGTGAAGCTGCTTTGAAAGAATCTGTGTTGTATAAAGCGCTATATAAATAAATGTGAAATTTGAAACCCTGGCATATCAAATTTAAATAGTTTACCAGTAACATCAGTAAACAGTACACTATAGAGTGCAACAGTCGGGTGCCAGAAGTAAAAACTCAACTCTAAAAATTGATGTTTAACAATAACTACAAGGTTGTTAATTGATGGTCGAATTTGCTGCTGTTGAAACCGTCAGCCCACATTATTTCAACTAACAAAGTTTTAAAATAATCATGTTTAACAGTGGAATGCGTGGTGAAAACTACATTACCCATGATGATGTATAGAAAATTCCCCTAATCAAAGTCGAAACAAGGTAAAATGTGCCAAGACAAGAGTTATTTAGCTCCGCCCACTCCCATGAAGCACTGCAAATGACTGCGAATTGGTCCCCCTTCACTCTCAAAATACTTAAATATTTCAATATATATGCATATTTTGCAACAACCTTAAACTATATTGTTTATATGTATATAATAATTTTTAAAGGAGTAGTTTTATATTTCTCCATCGATTTTAATTATGCTGTTTGCAATGTTTAATGGGAGTGTAGTTCTTTTCATTACTAAAAGTCTTTTAATCTTTGTATTTTTGTCCAATTTTCAAATACTTTTTTGCTTTCACAATGTTATGATTCACCTCATAGCTGGTTGGATTGGTTTATAGCTCATAACTTAACCCTTCCCCTCCCTTCTCCCCCCTTCCATATGTAAAGCGCTATATAAAATGTAACAAATTATTATAACTCTTTACCTAAGACTGAAATCCCTATGGCAGAAATGAATGGAAAAATACTTCTGGAACCAATGTCGCTGAAAAAGTGGACGGGAACTAATGCACTATTCCACTCAGAGCTGGAGAAAAACAACAACAACAAAACAGTCTTCAGTTCGTATTCCCGCACTAAAAAAAAAATTCTAAAAATTTCCACTAAAAGTGGAAAGGGTGGCAATTACATGTACGTCCAGTGCAACAGAATCATATGTACAAGTGCACACTATGACACATAGAAGTGCAAATGTTGCTGAGCTACTGCAATGTAGCCAATCACAACCCAAGATTTAGTGTAGCTGACTCACAATGCATCTCATGCACAGAGCGTATGATGTAAATGTTGTCATCAACAGTCGGACTCGTGTGCTTCGTCTGCGCACATGCCTGAAATTGTTTGCAGTAAATGCCACATCCACTTGGTGGCAAAATCATGGGTCGGTCAGACTTTATTTCTAGGTGTCTTTAACAACTATGTACTTACAAAAAGAAAATATTGGGACAGTGTACTTATTGTGTTCATATTGTATTGCAAAACACTGCTATTGAGGTGGGATATGGGTAAGGATAGGTACGTGGTATGGTAGGTTTAAGGGTGGGTTAAGGTGTAAGTGAAGGGTAATTATAGATGTAATTACATGCAGGTATTTAAAAAAATATATAAGTACAATATAAAAACGTGCGCACAATAAGTGCATTGTATCAAATGATTATTTTAAATGTGCGTACATAGTAGTTAAAGACACTTAATATAAAGTGGGACCAATGGGTCATTGCTTTCACAAAGTAGTCAAAGATGTAGTAAACAGAACTGCAACAGAAATATAAATAGACACCAGTAAGCATGTTTCATTTAGCTAATTTTCCAACCGTCATTACAACACAAGTGGCAGCAGCAGCACGTCTTTACAAGACAACGGATGGCCATTTTGTATAAAATGCTTTTTCTTTGTCTTTCAGAGGTAGATACTTGCCAAACCTTACATACTGTAACTTCAACTTAAAGCTAAAGTTAAGGTGCTAAAGTTCAAATAATTCATCACCCCTCCCACATTTAAATGTACTGAAAATTAAGTTTAAAAACAAAATGTTTTAGGTTTTAAAAGGTTGCTATGTCTGCAATAAGTGTATTAAACAATGGCAGATACTACTCAACTAAGAAGCAACTACATTTCTGGCTTTTAGGGTGTGTTCACACTTGTAGTTCTGTTTTCTCTTGACCAAAAAAGAAAATTTAGTTTGGGTTCACTTAGCATAAACAGTGTCATTTTTCATTTGGCTTTTATGGCGTATATTTTGCGACGGAACTTGCATCCAAAACAATGCTGTGTGCTGGGCTAAATGCACTCATTGTATGTGTGTACATATGATGGTATTTTGACCAGTGGACAACTCATGAAGAGCTTATAAAATGTGTAAAGGAGTCAAAACAGTGGCAGGAATTCCTCTGGTCGCGCACAAATGAAGATCTGCTGCGAAGAGACTGTTTTTCCGACGCCTATACCGAGCTGTAATGGGCAACGTAGCTCCTATGATGAGGAAACAGCTATGCTCGAGCATTCTGTCCTTTAAAGGGTCGCATCTTGTCTTTGGTGCGGTTTGACTGAAACATGAACACAACACGGATCAGAGTTAATTTGGAAGTGGAGCAAGACCCGTCCGCTTGTTTTCTGTGCACCAGGGTTCAGATGGCAGCGTTCACACTTATTCAAATGAAGCACACTAACAGAGCAATCGCACCAGGATTCGTTTTAAATCAAACCAAATATGACAAGTGTGAACACACCCTAAATCTCATCTTCCTTTAAAGCTCACCTTGTCCATCATCATTTGAGCAGAGGGAAGCACATTGTCCAGAGCCTCAGTGCAGTTGAGCCAGGGATGGGCTAATACTCCCTCTATGGTTAGTCTCTCCTCCGGCTTTACTTTAAGTAGCCTTAATGCAACACAATATGTTAGATCTTCTTGTTTCTACAAAATGTGAGCAACAAAGCATTGGCTTACACCACTAATACGGAGTAAGTTTATCTCATTTTACACAGTTATTTACAAGCCTAGCCAATCATACACCGATTAGGCATAACATTATGACAGGTGAAGTGAATAACGCTGATTATCTCTTCATTACGGCACCTGTTAGTAGGTAAGATATATTAGGCAAGTGAACATTTTGTCCTCAAAGTTGATGTGTTAGAAGCAGGAAAAATGGGCAAGCGTAAGGATTTGAGCGAGTTTGACAAGGGCCAAATTGTGATGGCTAGACGACTGGGTCAGAGCATCTCCAAAACTGCAGCTCTTGTGGGTTGTTCCCGGTCTGCAGTGGTCAGGATCTATCAAAAGTGCTCCAAGGAAGGAACAGTGGTGAACCGGTGACAGGGTCATGGGCGGGCAAGGGTCATTGATGCACGTGGGGAGCGAAGGCTGGTGGCTGAGCTACTGGAGCTCAAACCGCTCAAGAAGTTAATGCTGGTTCTGATAGAAAGGTGTCAGAATACACCATGCATCGTAGTTTGTTGCGTATGGGGCTGCATAGCCGCAGACCAGTCAGGGTGCCCATGCTGACCCCTGTCCACCACCGAAAGTGCCAACACTGGGCACGTGAGCATCAGAACTGGACCATGGAGCAATGGAAGAAGGTGGCCTGGTCTGATGAATCATGTTTTCTTTTACATCACGTAGATGGCCGAGTGCGTGGCTTACCTGGGGAACACATGGCACCAGGATGCACTATGGGAAGAAGGCAAGCCGGTGGAGGCAGTGTGATGCTTTGGGCAATGTTCTGTTGGGAAACCTTGGGTCCTGCCATCCATGTGGAATGTTACTTTGACACGTACCACCTACCTAAGCATTGTTGCAGACCATGTACACCCTTTCATGGAAATGGTATTCCCTGGTGGCTGTGGTTTCTTTCAGCCGGATAATGCTCCTGCCACAAAGCAAAAATGGTTCAAGAATGGTTTGAGGAGCACAACGAGTTTGAGGTGTTGACTTGGCCTCCAATTTCCCCAGATCTCAATCCAATCGAGCATCTGTGGGATGTGCTGAACAAACATGTCCGATCCATGGAGGCCCCACCTCGCAACTTACAGGACTTAAAGGATCTGCTGCTAACATCTTATTACCAGATACCACAGCACACCTTCAGGGGTCTAGTGGAGTCCATGCCTCGACGAGTCAGGGCTGTTTTGGCAGCAAAAGGGGGACCAACACATAATGTTTTGCCTGATTGGTGTATATGAGTGGATGTACTCTTGATCTATTATTCCTTTTCATTCAGTTGAGGCCAGATTATTTCTCCCTCAAAACCATAATTTTAACAATCTCAACTGAGAAAGCTGCAAGCAGCATCATCACAATTACTTACAATTTTTAATCAACAAGTGGTACAAATCAACAAATTCATAAGGGTATTCTGCCAATGACGAAGTCGTGACATACTGTGTATGAAGGATTTTGTCAGTATGCTAAAGACTTGAACTCGACTCAGTGTGACAAGGAATCAGAGGGAAAAACCAATTGTTTTTACAGCATTCAATTCAACAGTTATTTACTACAAATGTATGTGAAAATCTGAACTGTTAGTGGCACTAAAATGAAAATGACATTAAAAATGGCAAAAAAAACAAAACAAAAAACACCGATTGTGGCAAATTTTTAGAACATTTTCTATTTGCTGCCATTGACTCCCGGCAGGAAAAGTAAAAGATTTAATACACGTTTACACACATTCTGTGCTTGGCACTGAATAAGGAAGAAAATGTGTTTCAATAAAATGAAAAGACACTCACTTGCGGACAATGTCCTTGGCCATTTCGGATATTTGACTCCACTCCTCCTCTGGGAAGTCAAAGGTGCCAGTCATGATTTTTTTGCGCATGTCTTTTGGGATGGTGCGGCTATGGTGTTTGGAGTAAAACGGAGGATATCCACAGAGCATTACGTAGACGATCACCCCCAAGGACCAGAGGTCACAGCTCTAAGAGTGGAAATGAAAATGAAGTAAGTCTTCACAGCTTGCAAGCGAAACACCTTCAGCCTATACATTTTGTGATTAGGAGGAAAATGAAAAACAACAAAGACTGCATGAGCAGGTCATCGCATTCCAAAAGTGTGAAATTTCAAGCATGAACTTGTGATCTGTGGCAACAAGCAGACTCTGCATATTAATGAGAGAATATCCTTGGTTTATCTACACATTTACTGGGGGTTCTTGAAAATGAGGTATATTCAGATTGATTATCTAAAAGATCCAAAAGAACCACAAAAAAACCCATATGTGACCCTGGACCACAAATAAGTCGCAAGGGTATATTTGTGGCAATAGGCAACAATACATTGCATGGGTCAAAATTATCGATTTTTCTTTTATGCCAAAAATCATTAGGATATTAAGTAAAGATCATGTTCCATGAAGATATTTTGTAAATTTCCTACCAAAAAAATATTATTATTAGTAATATGCGTTGCTAAGGACTTCATTTGGACAACTTTAAAGGTGATTTTCTCAATATTTAAATTTTTTTGCACCCTCAGATTCCAGATTTTCAAAGTTGCATATCAGCCAAATATCCTAACAAACCATACATCAATGGAACGCTTATTTATTCAGCTTTCAGATGATGTATAAATCCCAAATTCAAAAAAATTGACCCTTATGACTGGTTTTGTGGTCCAGGGTCACATACAATAGCTTTGTTTGAGGAACAGGCCCAAATTTAAGTTCTTCACTAACCCATTGAGCAGTTAGATTAAGATCAGTTTGATTAGTAAATCCACTTTATTCCTGACATGCCGACTTTTGAATTATGGGTAGCACTTCCGGTTTGGGGAACTTCCATTCAAAAGACTAATCATTTCAAATCATAAGGTTGCGCAACAAATAAAGCATATCCGTCAGTTTTTACTGAATGAGCTCAATTTTTCATCATGGTTTATTTTCAGACATCATGAGAATAATGCTTGGTATTTTAACATGTTGAAAGTACATTATGAGTATGATATGTTATAACAAGAATATCTATGGCAAGAGTGATTTTCAGTCGCTGCATTCTTTTCCTCATGATTAAATTTTTTCCCTTCGCATTTTGCTGAAATAGTATGAAAAAGAACAATATATACTGCACATTTGTGGTCTGTTCTCCCGACTTAATTTACAATATATCCCATTAATAATTCTGAAATGCATGAAGAATCTCTCGTTTTTTTCTCCTCAAATCCTCATGTCTCTTTCCAGGTTTGTATTCACAGGTCAACATGACAGAAAACACTTTAAAATAGTATCACGCAATGCTGAAGATAATTAACATTTTTGATGAAGGTTGCTGTGGAAAGAATCAAGCTTTTGGGGTTATTCATGGTCTGTTGGAAGTACCTTGTTGATACTTTTACACTTTTAAATGTCCTTTTAATGTTCGATGGTTGAAGGCACGAGTAGAATAATGTCATCTTATTGGACCCAGTTTAAAAAATACCCAGAAATGTCACTGTTTTCAGCTTAACAGAAGTTATACCCATAATTTGCACAAAGCATTATGGGGCGTAGGAATAAGGTGGATAGGATTAAACAGTGCACTGTACACAGAGTATACATGCTAATTAAATCGTATTAAAGCTCTTCATTAAGCAATAGCAACTTGGTGAAAATTAAGGCCATAAAAAAAACCTGGCAACACTATTTTACAGTGTCCTTGTTACATGTACTTATTCTAGTATTAACAGTAAATTATGCATAATTACATGCAGCTAACCCTAATTATAAAGTACGTACAATTAATATTTAGAACTTAAATGTATAGTTACACTGTAACAAGGACACCTTAAAATAATGGGTTACACTTTATTTTAAGGTATCATTGTTACAGTGTAACTATACATTTAAGTACTCAGTAATAATAATTAAGTACATGTTTTTACTATTGGGTAAGGGTAGGGTTGGAGTTTGGTTGAGGGTTAGTTGCATGTAATTATGCATAATTTACTGTTACTGTTACTGTTATTACTATGATAAGTACATGTAACATATGTAACAAGGACACTGTAAAATAAATTATTTGTTGTTACCAAATAAAGTGTATCCAAAACCTTCCTTGTAAAATCTATGTTATGCAGAGTGATTTAGTGTGTACCTGTTTTAATTTGACATCAACTATTTTATGCAGTCTAACCAGGCCATAGGAAACTGTGTCAACATTGGGAAATATGGGAAACACGATTGAGCCTTGAGTTTGAAATGGTCGTGCTAAAAAAAAAATATATATTTATATAATTCATCTCAGGTGTTTTTTTTGCACACCTAGATGTAGATGATCTTGTTTAAACCATGATCACTTGCCAGCACGGACAAGTTAAAGCCGTCATTGATGTTTGAACAAATGAAAATAATGGTAATTGTCATTAGTTATTTTATCTCAGTGTATTAGATCTAGAATTCTAAAGTGTGGAAATATTACATGTATTGCAATGAATTCAAATGAATTAGTGAGAGAAAGATTGTGTGTGAAATACCTGCGTATGTGCAGCGACTCTACAAAATAGAAAAGCTGTAAGTATAATTACTTCAAAAACAGTTATAACCTCGTTGCTGGGAAACAATATATGAATTCACAGGCCATTGACTGAAAACACGTTTCTGTGCTCCCAAATGTTTCTATGTGCATCTCTATTTATATAAAGTTTCTGCCTCCATAATTTTTGTAGGAGCAGACAAAATGTTGGTCTATAGTTGTGAGTAACTGTAGATGACGACCAGACCATAGTTTACGAGTAAGAAACACTGAAATCCCGATATTTTTTAAGGGTTCAAAAACTGTATAGTAAGAATAAGATAGTGAGCAAGAATTAGAAATTTGCACTGTTACTAAAAATGACCAGTGACCATCAAGTCAGTTGTCTAAAGCCCCGTTTCCACCGAAATTACCCGGAACAATTTGTCCCAGGAACTTTTTTTCCCAGGAACTCTTTTTTCCCCCAGACCTGCCGCTGTCTGCGTTTCCATCGCGGTCTAAAGTACCGTGAAGATTAGTCCGGTGACGTAGGACTGCGCGTGTCGACTTTACAGTTCCCACTGGATTTCGTCCTTTGCAAATAAATTGAATAAAGCCTAAACCTCGTTGTCGGCCCATTGGTCATATTTTTTAAACTCCATTGTTGATTTGAATAGCAATCAACTCTTACTGCAGCGCACCGCGTCCGCAACAGACTTTTAAAAATAGTAGTTGAAATAAAATGCTGCATCGAGTCGACCAATCAAAATGCTGCATGAACTCCACCAATCAGCATGTTCAGTGCCCAAGTCCCGCCCCCGAAAGTTCCTGAACTTTGAAAAAGTACTACCTCGCGAGCAGGGCCATTTTGAGGGGAAATCTTTACCCGGAACTTTATTTAGACCCCGGTTCCTGCGGTCTAAACACACCGAGTACCACCCCAAAGTCCCTAGTTCCTGGGGAAAGTTCCTGCGGTGGAAACGCGGCTTAAATATAAATAGACGATAAAAAGGATGCATTTTAGAAGAAATTTTCAGTAAGCTCAACCCTCTGGTGCTCTTCGCGTGGCGGTTTGAAATTATTATTTTTTTTTTAAAGAAATGAATGTACTATATTTTAGTTCAACATTTTTTAGGGGATTTTATGGAACTAAATTATATTTATACGGTAGTTATAATCTAGTTTATTATGAAAAATGCACAAAAATACTTATTTTTATATGAATTATATATTTTCCAAAACATTTTACTCTAAAACTGCCATAAATCAGTTGTGACATAAGTTGTGTTCCAAATTTGAGGTTGAAAATGATAAGGTCAAAAAATTAGCTTTCGGTAAGATTATGTTTGGGGCGTAGTACCAAAAGTTTCCACTAGATGAAATTCGTCACCCATTAATTTCCAATGCGCTAATTTTTGACCGCGAACAATACAAGTGCGCCTGTTTTTTTCAGTACCATTTAACCTTTTCGAATCAGGTCAATGAATTTTGTTTATGTTCACATGGCAAGTGCCAAAACCTTTACCAAGTTTCATACCATTCCAAAAATTCTAAAAAAACAAAACCAAAAAATGTATGTTTCAAAAATGGCGGAAGAGCACCAGAGGGTTAAAGAACAAGCCATAACACTGAGTAGCATATGGTATACCTTGTTGTATGTGTACGGGGTGGGTGAGGTAGGTATAATTCCAGACTTTTCTTTCTGGTGGCGTCTTTGTGCCTCCAGCACCTATTAAAGAAAGTTAGATCACATTTTATTTCCACATAACTATTAGGTAAATAGCCGAGTAATAAGTAGGATAATGTACAGTTAGTCATTAATGAAAAATACACTTCTTTATAGTGATCACATTATTTTGCAATAATGACCGGCTGATTGTATATTATCCCTTATTTATTACTCGTTCACTTTGTGTTGGACACTGAATAGACATTGTTTGTGTGTAAATGTGAGGTGGCACGTGTCGATATTCATTCCTTTCACGCGTTTTTCCAGCCTATGCAGTTCAATAAGTGGACGTTTTGGATCAGGTAGGAAGTTATGAATTCAACTGTTTGAAAAGATTAAGGAAATGTGATTTGATGATATAGTATGATCCTTTTAAAAGTGAGAGTTTAGAACAGTTTACATCTATAAATGAGGTCTTACCTGCGGTGCTACATAGTACGGGGTGAACTGTGGGGTCATTAAATCACCTTGGTCAATTTTGGCAAAACCAAAATCACACAGTTTCACAGGGGCATCCTGAAGAAACATGACTCAAAACACTTGAAAATATCCTTACTGATTATTAGAATAACATTTGCAGAGAGCTCTTAAAGTTAGAAATAATTTAAGGGATGATGATTTAAAAAAATAATTGTATATAGATTAGCGGTGTAACAATACATGCATTCTGGAAATTAAAAATGGACATATAACATGCTATACGAGTTATCTTTATTAATATCTCAATTCTGACCAACAACATACACTGCGGTATGATGATTATTACTGTAGATACCAATAATAATGCGCTACGAATGCTCCATATAAAAACATATGCATTTAAAACACATCATTTGTATTTTCTAATAAGCAGCATTTCTATTCTGACCAAGACCATTCCTGGTGTAACAATTCAGTCACACTTTAATGCAAGGAAAAAAATGAATTTATGGAATAAAACATAATTTTGGTTTCAGATCTCACCAGGGAATTATCCTTGAAGAGTAGGTTCTCTGGTTTCAGGTCACGATGTGCAATATTTAATGAATGACAGTGTTGCAATGCAAGGCTTATCTGTAAAAATGACAGAAGTTTCATCATAAACTATTTAATACAAATATGGGTCATTCAATTTGGTGCCAGTGCAAGTTATGATGTTTATAATGTTTCATTTAAATAATAATTTTAATAAGTCGGCTGAAAACAATATTGAGTATTTATAATAATGTAAATAAAAATAATATTGGAGTTATTAAAAGGGCCTTAATGTCCGTTCAAACCAAGAAAGACAACTATAACGATAACTATATTAGCATCTATACCAACACATGATACCTTTCTGTTTATTATAAGCGCATACTGCAGTTAGTCGTCTGTCACTATAAATGCTCGAGCTCTTTATAGCAGGATTGATTCTGATTGGCTCTCAAAGTTTTTATTGTTCATCAGCAGGAAAAATAAATAAATCTAAAAGTGATTCCAACGATAATGTACGGATCATATATAAACTATGAACCCTACTTGACATCACACATGCTGCAAATGTGACTATCGTGGATGCAAATCACGATACCGACACTAAAACTGTATATATTGTGCAAACTGTATATACTGTATCAAATTAGAATCCATGTACCTCTAGAACAGGGGTCTCCAAACTCGGTCCTGGAGGGCCGCTGTCCTGCAGAGTTTAACTCTAACCCCAAATAAACACACCTGAACCAGCTAATCTGTGTCTTACAAGGCCCTAGTTAGACACAGATTAGCTGGTTCAGGTGTGTTTATTTGGGGTTGGAGCTAAACTCTGCAGGACAGCGGCCCTGAAAGACTTAGTTTGGAGACCCCTGCTCTAGAACAACATTCGAGGAGGCAGAGAAGTTATAGCAAAGCTGTTATACTCATAAGTATTATGGTGACAGCTCTATACAAAATATATGAGAAAAAGTTTGCTCTCTTTCTCCTCATCCTTGTGTGTGTTCTCATTATCGCCTGTTCACAAATTCTGTGGCTTCCACCGCACATCACCTTATAATTAAACGTGTAAATGATGAAAGCATGTTGCGCACTGTCTTTGTTATTGTTCTTTTGCGCATGCGTGTCAGTTCAAGATCGTTACCTGTTCACACTCGAATCTAATATTGACCACATTTTTTAAAAAATTATGTGAACAGCCAAAAAAAAAAAAAAAAAAACACAACAACGCGATAATATTCTAGTGACAAGCAACTTGTCTGTCCACACCAGACGCGACGCGACTACGGGATGCGACAAATCAATCAAAAACCACAGCCAATCAGAACAGCGTGTGGGCGGGCTCTCGCGGCAAGTGTACAGCACTCGCAAGGAAATGGATAAGTACATAATCAAATTCACAAATATTACACCATTTAAACATTACTAAAAATACATAGAGTTACTAAAACAATCTTTGTCACAGAATATACTTGTTTGTTCACAGTTTGAACATTCTTGTTTCCATTTGTTTAATTTCAGGATCTGAGGTGAATTATCCTTTGTTGTTTTTAGTACGACTACTTTACAAAGCTGGGAGCACTAAATTATATTCAAAGTCACATTACACGCTTTTAACATTGAATAAAGCACATAAACACTACCTGAGATCACCATTGTAATGTTTTATGTTGTTATTCAAGCCGCGACGTCGCAGAAATAGAAACCGTTTCTAAAATGGAACCATCGCATGTCGCCGTCGGGGCTGGTTAGGACAAAAAACTCTAACATGAAAAAAAGATACCTTTTATCGCGTGTCGCGGCGTTGCATGTAGTTAGGACAAGGTGTAAGGCTTGCAGTGTGAACGCAGCCTAAGGGACTATCAATGCTGTACCTGTTTTGTGACCTGGCTGGCCATCTTCTCTGTAAAGTGCTTGTGCTGGCTGATTCTGTGGAACAACTCACCGCCTTCCATCATTTCCATGACAATCAATAATCTTGCCCTATCAGAAAGAGGTACAGAAAACAGATTATTTATATCTTTAAGTAGATATATCATCAGAATCACGGTCTTAAAACTGCACATGTTGGACTCCACTACCTTGGACTGGATTCATGAGGAAACTGTACACTGTTGGCATACACCTCCATTATTTTAACAATGTTGGTGTGAGAGGCACACATCATATGAAGCCGAACCTGCAAATAAAAATCACAGCAGAGAATTTAAAGATGTTCTGTAAAGTCTGAAATTTCAACTTCAAAGCCTCTGCTGGAGACGGATGTATTAGAACAACACCAGGGTGAGTAAATGATGGCAAATTTCATTTTAGGGTGAACTATCCCTTTAAATTCTAACATGAAAAGAAAGACAAGTTCTTCAAGTAAATGAAATCAAATCATGCACATGGTGCTCACTACCTCATTGCGCGCTTTGGGTCTGTCAATCAAGATCTTTAGGGCAAACCGTTCTTGTGACGACTTTTTCACGCATACCCTGAAAAAAACAGCAATACATCAACGTCTTAACATATGAACATAACACCTGACATACGACATAAATAGTCAAAAAAAATAAATTTTCTTTAACTGAATACTTTATTAAACCTTTAGACAACATAAATTAAAAAATAAAATAAAATAAAATCTAAAAAACGTGTGCATTTGTACTTTTTTTTAAATATATTTGATACATCTGGCTTTTAAGGCTCATTTAATGTCTGATATAGTGAGAATATGGAGCTCAAACTCGAGGAGGAAAAAACAGGCCCAAACTGAGCAAAAATATGCGATTTGTTGCAGCTGCTGATGTTTATATGGCCAAAAAGTAATCTGAAATTTTGTAATGTAAATCACACATAATATAGCAGCTACTTACATAAAATGCATATAAATATCAGTCGTCCAGATGATTTGGTCACACTTTAGATTAGGGTACAATTCTCACTATTGACTATGACCTTTTGCCTCAATAAACTCCTAATTACTGCTTATTAATAGTTAGTAAGGTAGTTGTTAAGTTTAGGTATTGGGTAGGATTAAGGGATGTAGAATAAAGTCATGCAGAATAAGGTATTAATATGTTCTAATAAACAGCCAATATCCTAGTAATATGCATGATAATAATAAGCAACTAGTTAATAGTGAGAACTGGACCCTAAACTAAAGTGTTACCAATGATATTTAAATGCTTAGTTTTATGATCAAATCTCTGTAGTTTTAAAACATATAATGCAATGTAATACAACAATGTTTGAGAGATTAACAAATAAACCTTCCTCAAAAGCCTAAATGATCATATTTAATACTTCTAAAAGCTGATATGGATAATCAAGTGAACCTGAGTGGCTTCATTCCAGTTAGTGTTCATCTTGAAATATTACTAACAATATAAAAGTTATTAGATTTATTTCATAAAAATCAGTAACGATTTCACAACAAAAGACGTGAAACATGAGCTGAAGGTGGACGTTTTTATATTCAGCTAAATGCTTTCTAGAGTATTTTTGGCACTAATTAAACCACTGTTTCAGGCAATGATTTCAGTCCTCCAAAACTATTTTTGCTTAATTCATTTAGAAAATTGCTGTTTTAGTCGAAAATTCCATGCAGTTACCAAATGACCTTGGTGTTGTCAAAAAACACTAGGTAATTCGGCAGAGGATTTTTACACGGGTGGTGGGAGAAAAACACTGACATTCTGGATTCAGATGGCAATAAAATCACCAACTAGCCCCTGTAAATGTTGAAAATGAGAAAGAATTACCATCCAAAAAGGGCTATGTTTTAATTTACTCATTCATGATAAAAAGTTAATGCTAGGTTTGTCTATATTTATAATAAATTATAAATATTTTTTTTAATATCAGTGTTGACCCATTTTAAGTGGCAGAAGCAGAAGACCTCTGAACATGTTGAACAGATTAATCCAAAGTTTCCCCACTTTCGTAGTTGATTCTGTTCCAGTGCTCAAGAACAGAAACCATTCCTGAAACAGAGATGAGTTTCTATAGTGGGAAAGAGGCTAATAACTACATCTTTTAGTGGAGGTTTATGGTGTTTACAGGAAAACACATACAACTACCCTCCTGTATTATTTTACAGAAATATGACCTTACAATATACCCTTCAAACTGGACATAAGCGCATACCTCACAGGACCACTGATCCCAGCTCCCAGCTTCTGTGTCCAATTGATGTTATACTCTTCCAGGATGGATGTTTCCTATAACAAGAACACAGAAAGCATTTGGGAACAGCTCATTCAATTCACTCCACTAACATTACTTTAACAGTACATACAAATTATTATATATTATGCATTACTTATAATTGATTATTTTGCCTCAAGTAGTAGTTGCTTTGAAACGGTTGGTTTCTGCATTGTGAATAATGATGTAGCGTCTGGACCAATCAGACACACAATTATTCATTATATTTAATGAATAATCCAACAGACGCCTCACGACTGTAAAAAGCAAAGGCCCAAGCAGGCGCCGAGATGTCTGCTCTTCCACTGACCATTATCAGTTTTTATTCCTCCTGGCTGACACTAGTCCATCAACTAGTGGACCTCAGAGACATTCCAGGTAAGGGAAGGTGTCCACATGCAAAAGCACAGGCCAAAAGACACATAATGCCCATAAAAAAGGACTTCTTACCATTAATTCATAGGCAAACCTTCTATGAATGAACATGCATATCTCCAGGACATTGCGTGTATGATTATTACTGTCTTGTATAGTGGCTTTTGCATTGTATACTGTTTTATGCATGCTTTATGATAGAGCCACTAGTTAATGTAAACTCATCTACAGGTGCTGGTCATATAATTAGAATATCATCAAAAAGTTGATTTCACTAATTCCATTCAAAAAGTGAAACTTGTATATTATATTCATTCATTACATGACTGATATATCAGTCTGATATATTTCAAATGTCTATTTCTTTTAATTGATGATTATAACTGACAACTAAGGAAAATACCAAATTCAGTATCTCAGAAAATTTGAATATTGTGAAAAGATTCAATATTGAAGACACCTGGTGCCACACTCTAATCAGCTAATTAACTCAAAACACCTGCAAAGGCCTTTAAATGGTCTCTCAGTCTAGTTCTGTAGGCTACACAATCACGGGGAAGACTGCTGACTTGACAGTTGTCCAAAAGACGACCATTGACACCTTGCACAAGGAGGGCAAGACACAAAAGGTCATTGCAAAAGAGGCTGGCTGTTCACAGAGCTCTGTGTTCAAGCACATTAATAGAGAGGCGAAGGGAAGGAAAATATGTGGTAGAAAAAAAGTGTACAAGCAATAGGGATAACCGCACCCTGGAGAGGATTGTGAAACAAAACCCATTAAAAAAATGTGGGGGAGATTTTACAAAGAGTGGACTGCAGTTGGAGTCACTGCTTCAAGAACCACTACGCACAGACGTATGCAAGACATGGGTTTCAGCTGTCGCATTCCTTGTGTCAAGCCACTCTTGAACAACAGACAGCGTCAGAAGTGTCTCGCCTGGGCTAAAGACAAAAAGGACTGGACTGCTGCTGAGTGGTCCAAAGTTATGTTCTCTGATGAAAGTAAATGTTGCATTTCCTTTGGAAATCAGGGTCCCTGAGTCTGGAGGAAGAGAGGAGAGGCACACAATTCACGTTGCTTGAGGTCCAGTGTAAAGTTTCCACAGTCAGTGATGGTTTGGGGTGCCATGTCATCTGCTGGTTGAGGTCCAAAGTCAATGCAGCCGTATACCAGGAAGTTTTAGAGCACTTCATGCTTCCTGCTGCTGACCAACTTTATGGAGATGCAGATTTCATTTTCCAACAGGACTTGGCACCTGCACACAGTGCTAAAGTAACCAGTACCTGGTTTAAGGGCCATGGGCCCCCCTTTTCATAATTGGCCAGCAAACTCGCCTGACCTTAACCCCATAGAAAATCTATGGGGTATTGTGAAGAGGAAGATGCAATATGCCAGACCCAACAATGCAGAAGAGCTGAAGGCCACTATCAGAGCAACCTGGGCTCTCATAACACCTGAGCAGTGCCACAGACTGATCGACTCCATGCCACGCCGCATTGCTGCAATAATTCAGGCAAAAGGAGCCCCAACTAAGTATTGAGTGCTGTACATGCTCATACTTTTCAGTTGGCCAAGATTTCTAAAAATCCTTTCTTTGTATTGGTCTTAAGTAATATTCTAATTTTCTGAGATACTGAATTTGGGATTTTCCTTAGTTGTCAGTTATAATCATCAAAATTAAAAGAAATAAACATTGGAAATATATCAGTCTGTGTGTAATGAATGAATATAATATACAAGTTTCACTTTTTGAATGGAATTAGTGAAATAAAACTTTTTGATGATATTCTAATTATATGACCAGCACCTGTATACTATACTTTAGAGCTGCACGATTCTAGATAAATTGAGAATCACGATTTTTTGTGTAAAATGGAGATTGCGATTCTTCCAACTAAACAAAATAACATGCAAAATAGAGGTTCTGACAAAATGTTCATTGCTTTAGTCCATTTGAATCTTTTAAATGAATGATTCAATGACAAACACTCACTTGTCGCCACCTCCTGGCAATAAGCAATTTAATAAATACACGTGCCAAAATACTTTCAAAAGATGAAACTATAAACTTTTGTCCCAGTCCACTTTTATCCCGTTATTTAAATGTTTGTAATACATAAATAACGATAATGTACAGTTGAAAAGATGTTGTTTGTTTGTGAAGTTACATAATTCTGTACATTTACATGACCGCTGCTCTCCCCGGATCAGCGGCAGCGCAAACGCAGATTTGAAAGTTGCAGATCATACTTTCAAAGGTTAACCAAAGTCCCTAAAGTCTTTAAACAGTTTCACATCGCACGCGTCAGCGGAGCGCGAGCAGCACGTGTTTTGTTGATGC
Organism: Rhinogobio ventralis; assembly: GCA_039654625.1. Taxonomy (NCBI): domain Eukaryota; kingdom Metazoa; phylum Chordata; class Actinopteri; order Cypriniformes; family Gobionidae; genus Rhinogobio; species Rhinogobio ventralis. The sequence goes on from CM077194.1 coordinate 47,542,022, forward strand.
CCATATCAATGAATGAGAGCGTTCAAATTGGAATTGTGACGACCGACCCTCTCATTTATTAAAGCTGCAGTCCATAAGTTTTGCCTCTTTGTCGCCATCTCTGTTTGAAACCTGCATAAGATTGAAGGTCCAAACTCGAAGGCGGTACTTCCGCCCACGTCTAGCAGAACCTTTCCAAAGTGATTACGTAATCTGTGGCGCAGAGCAGCGCAAGATGAGCAATTTAGGTTAAAAAGTATATTAATTTTTTTTTTTTTTTTATGACTGATGGTTTTGCTAGATAGGAACCTATTCAGTTAGGATCGTGCAGCGCCTCGGAAGCCCTTTGAAATTGCATTGATTTGGACCTTCAACCTGTTGGTTGCCAATAGTAGTCCATTATGTGGAGAAAAATCCTTGAATGTTTTCCTCAAAAAACGTAATTTCTTTCGACTGAAGAAAAAAAGACATGAACATCTTGGAGGAGATGGGAGTGAGTAAATTATCAGGAAATTTTCCTTTTGAAGTGAACGAATCCTTTAACATGAGCAGCGACAAAGCTCCCGCTCCTCTGATGCGTGCGATGTGTAACAGGCGTTGCATGTCCACTGGCACTGAACGTTTTCAATTCATTCCTATGGATGTTGAGTTAGTGGACAGGCACCGTAACAGACATAGCGGAATTGTTGTCATTTAGGAATGAGATCGCATGGGTGTTTGAATCGAGATTGCGATCTTTTAATGATTAATCGTGCAGCTCTACTATACTTCCTCCTAAAATAACCCTCATTTAATGCCCTACACATTGGTGTACATCACATCCTCATAACAAGCATTGTATTCTTGTTATATTAATTCAGAGAACGAAGGGACACAAACTGCCAGCCCACTCTAATATGCAAAACACCATGCTCAAAGACAAAGGGTCCTAAACTTTCCCTCCGAAAGTTTAAGTTACCATTGGCTCACTGACCCCCTGGAGGAGTGACCTCCACAGACGTTAAAGGCCACTGTCCCAGTGACCTTTCTCTTCTTCCTTCTCCTGGTTGCTGTTCGTGTGAAAAGATTGGAGACATCCAGTCCGACCTTAGGACCTTTCCCCCGGTGCGGGGCCATTGTAACTTCCTCGACCATAACAGAGTCAAACTAACACTGCAAGTTCATCATCATTTCTTCGTTCAACGCAGAAGAAATGGATTGCAACTTCAACACCATCAAGACTTTCTCCTGAGACAGCATCCGGACGCCAGTTCAATGGCTAAGGCATTTCAAGAATCATAAATTTAACTAACTAAACAGAGACTATTGACTATAAGCTGTAGACCCCTTGTTAACCAGGTGCTTTGAAATAAGAAACTGATGGTTCTGTTCAGATGGTTAAATTATTATTTTCCATAGCTTAATTTCTAGTTTCTGTTTCAGATTCATTCCCTTTCTATTTTACCCCTGTATGCATGATTGTGTGTTTGTTTAGATTAGTCATGTGCTTGTGATCATGTGAGTTTTGGTTCTGGTCACTGCTTGTAAATCAACGTCACTTTGCGATCAAAGCTACATGCTAAGAAAGAGTTATTTTTCTGTGGCCACAAAAAAATCCTTTCTGAGAGTTGATAGACGATCAATATTGAGTGTTCACTGGACGAACAGATTCATTGATTGTTATATTAATTCAGCTACATCAAGTTAATTTGATTAACTGATCCAAATATTTATAATTAATTATAACAAGTTATGATATTTCCCCCTTGAGCTAATTTGCTACAATGAGATGCTCAAAACCAAAAAGGCTTAAAAAGTAATCTAAAAGTAATCAGATTACATTACCTATAAAACGTGTAATGTAAAGGATTATGTTACAAACAAAAATTTGTGTCATGTAATTTGGAATCAGTAACAGACTTAAAGGAACATGCCGACGTTTTGGGACTTTAGCTTATTCACCGTATCCCCCAGAGTTAGATAAGTCCATACATACCATTTTTATCTCCGTGTGTGCCCTAACTCTGTCTGATGCACCCACCGCTAGCCTAGCTTAGCACAAAGACTGGAGGTAAATGGCTCCAGCTAGCCTACTGCTCAATAAGTGACAAAATAACGGCAACATTTTCCTATATATATGTTGTGATGTGTATAGTTACATCATGTACTAAGACTGACGGAAAATTAAAAGTTGCAATTTTTAGACCGATATGGCTAGGGACTATACTCTCATTCCTGCGTAATAATCCAGGACCTTGATGGGTTCCATGGGTGCAGTGGCGCAATGATATAACTTGTTATATTATAACTTGTTAGGAAATTCAGCACTTTTATTTCCAACATGCTCTCATCCATGGCTGTTTTATTTCATTCATGCAAAGTTAAGTCTTATTGGGACATGACGGATTACGTGACTTCGTCTCTATTTTTAGCGGCAAGTTTAAACTACATAATATAGCCTTATTTATAGCCTAATCTTATTTGTGCATATCTAATTTGTACTTTACTGGCTGTTATGTTAAATAGAGTTATTTTACCTTTAAACACCGTTGACTCGTCTCCCCTCAGACAGTGCTTTAATGGCGGTCTTGCACGCAATTCTCAAAACGGCCAGTTATCGGTGAATCCGACATTACAAAACTGATATAACCGATTATGTGAAAATGCTTAAATATCGGGAAACCGATATATCGGTCGATCTCTAATATTTTTCTTACACAAACCCAATGGATGGATGCACTTTTTTGGCGTTTAAATTTTGGACTGCCATTCACTGGCATTATAAAGCTTGGAAGAGCCAGGACATTTTTTTTTTATATAACTCTGATTGTATTCATCTGAAAGAAGAATGTCATATACACCTAGGATGGCTTGAGGGTGAGTAAATCATGGGCTAGTTTTCATTTTTGGGTGAACTATCCCTTCAAAAGGTAGGGTAGGCAATTGCGGAACGGCTAGCAATAGCAAGCTAGCTTTGAAAGCATAAGATCCCGCCCTCCCTCTGTCTACAACGCACTGATGACGTGTGATGTCTGCGCGGAGGTATGGAAATTCACAAGTTGACAGGCAGGTCAGAACATCCTATCATTGCATTCGGACTGACATTTTTTGGTCCTGAGACTTCCACAGAAGATATATGTGCATGTTTCAATATTTAGACCAGTTCTATTATTGATTGCTATCAGGATGTGAAGAGAGTTTCAACCAGTTTCAAAAAGAGTTCATACAAATTGCCTACCCTACCTTTAATTGTATAATCACACAACAACACTGACACATATCATTCCTTGTACTGTTATATAGCATATTCAGGTGTATATATATATATATATATATATATATATATATATATATATATATATATATATATATATACACACACTAGTTGATTTATTTATTATACAATCATTAACAAACCTTTTACATGTTTCCTTCTTGGACAATTTTTCTTTGGAGTTTAAGGATGTCTTATTTGGATTTTATAACTCTGACAAGAATCTAAAAGACAAGTATTTTCTTATAAATCCATTTATTTTTCTAGCCTACTTTTTAATACATAAGTGCAAATTTGTCAAACCTCTTTTTATTTTTTTGTAAAGACTTGAAATGTTATTTGGGTAATATCTCTTCTTCCAGCAATGTCAAAGCTTTAAAGTCCTTTACGCTGAGCACAAAGTATAATATTTTATGCCTTTTTATAATAAAAGGGGAAAAAAGGTCATTTTTTTCTCTTTGTCTCGCTCGCTCTCTTGAATTTAATTTATTTAAAATGTTATGTTACCCCTGGCTCAATGTTTTGTTTGTTCATTTTACTGCCTTTCTGTCTACGGTTTATAATTCTATTTTTGTTGTTAAATTCTTTGTTTTGAATTGTAACTGTATTTGCTTTTATATATGTTCAATAAAATAAAATAAACTCAAACGCAAATAGCGCCATCGCGCGTCTCACTGATGCATTGCAGTGAAAATGACCTCAGATAACATCAAAATATTGTAATAATCTGCAGTACTAGAACAGTGTTCGTCTTGGACGATCGTTTTTTTTCATTTAATGTTTTCCTTAGGTGGGATTTTCAAGATAATATACAGATAAATTAACTCAAGTTGATAAAAGCTTAGATTTATTCAGTTTGGTTAGTAGCCGTGTGACATGCAAGACAATGTACAGACAGCAGTTCATTAATGTAAATACTTCAGAAATGGAAAGGCTGAACTGTTTACTTTGGTTGATTAATGAGCCAGCTTACCTTAATGAACCTGTCCACGCCGGTGTCCTCGGACATGATGTTGACCGTGATCTTCTCTTTCTGGCTTCAACAGGCTCGTACAGGTGTGATCTTACCCAAATATTGATGTTGAACGAAGTCCACTAAGCGCTAAGATGCCGTCTCATGTACAATTTCCATGTTGTCCGATGAACTTTTCTTTGTCGGAACTGGCATTAAATCTAAGACACTGTCAAACTCCACAAGACAGAGGGAAAGGCTATGCGTGTTCGGCTAACATCTTAAACATTCACAGGCAAACGTAGCGCAGATTAGCCAACGTAGAAGCTACAGCCAGTGTTAGCTACACTGTTGTTGACAACTGAGCAACTAACGTAAACTGATGAAGGACAAAAAAAGAGGCAATGCCTATTAGAAGCAGCTAGCTATGTAGCTTGCGTTCACAGCAGATGCTAATTCTCGCGCTCATCGCGTTACGTGCTATCTCTGCTATCGTCTCCGGCCTGTCCAGGGTTCAGCGCTTAACAGTGTTTTGAAAAGCACCATGGAGACCAAATACTATTTTAGGATTGTTTGCTAAGGTGCTAGTGCTACCTTTGATCCAAAGCTGAGGAGTATTTTTCTTCTTTGTTACACGCCACATTCTGCAAGCGGCGGTCCGGGCGCATTCCGCCACCTAAAGGAAAGGAGCGCGAAAATTGACCTTTTTTTTTACAGACGGCGATGACGTATTTTAACGGTCATCAGCATCGTAAATCCTGACAATTTTTTTATATTTTCATTTTTTTTTAAATCTATGTACACTTATAGCACTAAACATTGTATTATATTGTCTTTGCATCCAATTACAAAAAACTAGTTAAAGTCCCCATTAAATCAAAATGGAAGTTTTTTGGATTTTAGTATGAATATGTTAGCCTTACTGTTATCTATAAGCTAGTGTGCTCCAAAACAAAATTTGCATTCAGAAGATATAAGCATTCAAAACTTGCAGTCTCTCAGACTTCAGACTGATGACATCACTGCACTTCAGCTTCTCATCAGATTTTCTGTCCAATCAAATGCGCTCTAGAATCTGAAGCCCCGCCCCCTACACTATAAGTAGACGCTGGAGCTGCAGACATAAATACCAAGGCATATTTACCAGAGTATGGTGTTAGTGATGAAGGAGAGAATACAAATTGTTGAGTATTTCTAAAATGAGCGAATTTAAACACAGTCAAACCAAACAAAAATAGTAATTTGTATATTGTATGTCGACCAATTGTTATTGATACAAATAGGCTGATATTTATGTTTTGCAATATATACACAATTTCTACTTTCTGTATGCCACTATGGAAATAAAAAACAGACAAAACTGAGAAATATGCATGTGCATTATAACCAATATTCTTTTTTAAGTTTCTTTTTCAAGTCATCAGATCATATCTAACAATAAATGCTGCAAAAATCAGAGAGATCGTTAATGTTTGATATTCATTTATTTTCTTCTGTATGTTATTACAAACAATATAATCAGAAAAATACACATTTTTATGCGCATTACGAATTAATAAATGAATAGAAATGAATAATAAAAAAATTGGATGATTTGTTTTATCATGCAAATAATTGTGGCGATTATGCCTGTCTATATAATGCTTGAATTTTCAGTACACATTACTTGTGATAATGGAAGAGAATCAGAGTAATGTACATTTCAGTAATGTCTGGCACAACTCTAATTGTTAGATGACAGCTTCTTTAAATTAATTTCTCCATTTATGAATTTTTCTGAGGAACCTTAATTGTAACCTGTGGAGAAAAAAAGAGTTGGTAAACAAAAACGAGTGCATAGTTAACTAGATAAAAAGTTTGTAGACAAACTTTAAGTTGGCTTGAAAAAGCCTAGCCAGAAAGTTTGAAATAGTTTTAAAAGCTTGAAGTTTGAAAAAGTTTACGTTTTAGTTTAGTATTTTAGATAGATAGATAGATAGATAGGGTACTCAGGGTGGTTGCTAGGGTGTTGCCAAGTGGTTGCTATGGTACTCAGTGTGGTTGCTAGGGTACTCTGGGTGGTTGCTAGGGTGTTGTTAGGGTACTCAGGGTAGTTGCTAGTGTTGCTATGCGGTTGCTATGGTACTCGGGTGGTTGCTAGGGTGTTGCTATGCGGTTGCTAAGATACTCTGGGTGGTTGCTAGGGTGTTGCTATGGTGTTCTGGGTGGTTGCTATGCGGTTACTAGGGTGTTCTGGGTGGTTGCTATAAGATAGATTAAAAATATTAGATAGATAGATAGATATGGTCAGATGATAGATAGATAGATAGATAGATAGATAAGAGTTGGAGTGCATAGTTAATGATAGCTGCCATATACAGTTTGTTGCTCAAATGTACATCTAAAAAACTCCATGTACAAATAAACAAATATATAACTATATCTCAATCTACTTAACATCTTTTAATTTGAAACTGTAAAAGCACTCATCATTACTTGAAATCATAATCCAGATAAAAATTAGGACATTTAAAGTTTACAATTATGAGCAAATTATGAATAACGAGCGCACTTTGATGTTTCTGACCGTAAAACCTTACCGTTTTGACCTCTGTGTAGTTGTCCAGTCCGTACTGTCCTAACTCACGACCAATTCCTGAGAACTTGTAGCCTCCGAAGGGAGCCTGAGCTCCGAACACGTCATAACAATTAATCCTAATCAAATCAAATGACAAGCACAAGCCACATGTGATTGTGAACACATTTGCAGCAATATGCAAGATATCTATTTTCTTTAAAGGGGCAGTGTGTACATTTTGGCGGCATCTAGCGGTGAGGTTGTGAATTGCAACCGTCCACCGCTCCCCCCTCCCTTTCGAAGCATGTAGAGAAGCTACGGTGGCCGACACAGGACAAAAATACGTCATCTGAGACAGCAGAGAGTGACTAGCGCTCTGTAGAGAAGTTTGTCCGTTTAGGGCTACTGTAGAAACATGACGGCGCAAAATGGCGATTTCAATGTAAGGGGACCCGTGGTGTATGGAGATAGAAATGGCTCATTCACATAAAACATAAAAACATAACGGTACATTATGTAAGGTCTTTATACACCACTAAAAACATAGTTATGTATATAATATTGCAGTTCTGTCAATAGATCCTCATAAATATTACACACTGCACCTTTAAAGTAATACAGCACCTCACACACTTACCACACTGTGCCAGCACGCAGGCCATTGGATATGTAATGGGCCTTGTCAATGTTTTGGGTGAAAACACCAGCTGCAAGGCCATATTTGCTGTCGTTGGCTCTCTCAACCACTTCTTCTAAAGATTTAAACTTCAGAATTTGCATTACAGGGCCAAAGATCTAACAGTAAAGAAAGCGAAAAGCAGATTATAAACAAGCACATCTGGATCTAGATCCCACTAGAACTCGACTAAGTTTAGTGAGAGCTGAAAAGTTGATCTTAATGCATGGAAAGGTCCTTTCCTTAGTAATGCGTTAAAAGGTTAACCACACACACACACCTCCTCCCGAGCAATCGTCATGTTATCCTTAACATCCCCGAAGATGGTAGGTTGGATGAAGTAACCGCGGTCAGCCGCCACCCCGCCACCGCACATGAGCTTGGCGCCCTCACGCTTCCCACTGCTGATGTAGCCGAGAATCTTCTGGAACTGTTCCTCATCGACCTTTGATTGAGTGATTCATAAATATATTACATTTATGTTCTTTAAAGATGCTTTTACTCTACAATACAGTGCATTAAATGTTAATTGTAATTTCCAGGATGGGTAACTGAAAGTACCTAATGGTAAGAAGAAACCCACAACAACTGCAAATACATTGTAATCATAGAGTGCTGCATAATATTTGCCAAATTACCAATTGAAGTACCAAATTATTAGCACAGTGGTCGGGAGCTCGCCAGGTGTCTCTCCCTTCACCAGCATATGATCATTGAACATTTAGAAACATGAGTAGAGTTACAAATCCTTTGTTCTACAGCCCACTGAAGTTAATGAAAAGTCAATTTATGAAAAGTTGTTCCGACCAATTTACGTATGCAGTACTATACGCAACTTGTCTGGCTATCACCAGACCAAGCTCAATTTAAGATTGAACATTAGTCTGGGGAGTCTGCTATGTATTTTCTACTGCACAAGAGGCGTGATAAACGAGCATAATTCAAATCACTCTGTACGCAATTGGATAGTCCTTCAACCAATCAGACCACAAGAGGCATGATCAACGGACAAGGACCCATCGCTTCTCTATCGTCATCGTGTTAAACCCGCCAATAGCGCGCCAGGTGGATAAGCCAGTCTGTGATTGGTTCCCGCAAAAATGTAACAGAAGCAGTAGAAATGAATGTATAGGTTTTCAGACTGAGTTGCAGGGCGAAATCAAATCGCCGGCAGATCAGGCTGGGTTTACCCAGTCTAATACGTGACACCAATCAATGGAAAACCACTTTGAATAAAATGTTTTAAAATATGTTAAATACATTAACATATTAATTTGTTACAAATACATACATTATTAATTTGTGCAGAAAAAAACACAGAAAACAGAAAAAAAATTATAATCCTCCTGACAGTAATTTCAATCCATGATTTAAATGTAATACGATAGGAATTTCCTGTGTTGAGAAAAAGCACTGTATACAAAGGACAACCAAACTCCAACACACACTCTCAGACACACAAACTCACACTCACACACACACTCTCAGTCCCACACACACACACTCAGTCACGCACACACACACACTCACAAATCTTAGATACAACTATACATTTAGGGTGTTAATATGCCGTACCTGTGGGCCCTGCTCCGTCTTCAAGTCAAACGGGTCTCCCACAACCCTCTTCTTAGCTCTCTCTACACTTCGCTCAACAAACTCATCGTAGATGCTCTCCTGTACGTATGTGCGAGAGCCTGCACAACAGCACTGGCCTTGGTTGAAGAAGAGGGCGAAATGGGACTGCTCCACCGCCTCTTCCACTGCAAATGCAAATATACTAGAAAGATTAAAAGATTTACAATTAAAAGGCTCATGATGTGAGGAATCAAAAAATATGTAAATGAGAAGTTTCATTGGACATTCAGCTGTATATAATATTAAAATGCAGTATGTGAGCACGGATTAGGAGAGGATGTAAAGAGCTGACAGTTTAGAGACTTTTTAAGCAGGCTTTAGCTACTTTCTATTGGCAACACTTCTGCAGGTGTTAGGATAAATGGGTGAACTCACTGTTAGCATCTGATAAAATGATGTTTGGACTCTTTCCGCCCAGCTCCAGTGTGACCTTCTTGAGATTACTGGTACTGGAGGCTCGCTGGATGAGGTGACCTACCTATACAACCATAATAAGACACTCCAGTTGACAGACAAAACTCATTTAAATTGCAAAATACTGTATAACATTATTGTCACTATACCAAAAATCTGTCATTAATTACCCTCATGTCTTTCCAAACTTCATTTTTAAAACACAAATTAAGATATTTTTTAATGAAACCTGAGAGATTTCTGTCCCTCCATTGCTAGTCTAGGACTTTAGGTAATCAAAATGTAATACTTTTTGGGTTTGGAACGAAGTAAATAATGACAGAATTTACATTTTTGGGTGAACTAACCCTTTAATACCTCTCCAAGATGGGCATCTCACCAAAAAGTGCAAACATTAAATCTTCGACACAGTAGATGCTTCACAAAAACATTTGCTCTAAGACAGTTATTTATATATTTTGCTTTAGTGTGCCAATTTTAAATGTCCAAATATTAACTATGCACAAGAAATCCTACAACATTTTATATGGCCCACAGATAAAGTATAATTTCAATCATGGTTATGCCAGGGTGTACAGTACTGTACATCCAAGAAATATCCATTATTGAAGAAAAAGCTCTTACGTCCGTGGAGCCAGTGAATGCTATTTTGTCTACGTCCATGTGAGATGCAATGGCTGCTCCGGCTGTGGGACCCATTCCTGGGATAATGTTGACAACTCCAGCAGGGAAACCCACCTAACACAAATCATGGAAACACTCAAGATGGTGATTTGGTGTATAAGCTAAATAACAAAGGTCATGCATTTGATGGTGGCTTCAACCGTGCACTTGGTATGGCTTCACTATTACAGGCTTCTTAACATAATAATTATTAAGGCTGTCACGATTCCTCGATTAAATTAGAGTAAAAATCCTTGATTGTAATTTACCCGTGTCGAGTAACCGGAAATGCGGCATTCTACGGATGAGAATCCATGAACTGCATTATTAGACCATTTTCTAAGGCTGCAGGGATGATGTATTTTTGTAGTATTTTAGGTGCAAATATACAGTAGGCATGGCAGTCACCTCCTTGATCAGGCTGGCAACATAGAGGGCAGTGAGCGGCGTCTGCTCTGCCACCTTCATCACCACTGTGTTTCCTGTAGCCAGCGCAGGGCCGAGCTTCCATGCCTGCATCAGCAGAGGGAAGTTCCACTGGAGGACAGCGTGAGGAAGCACATAATCCAGAGGAGACGACGTGTGAAAGACAGAGAAGTATATTGTATTACTCTGCAAATACACACTGCATTCTGAAAGTCCAAAAGCATCTACTTACAGGGATAATTTGGCCACACACTCCAATGGGCTCATGCCTTGTGTAGCAAAAGTAATCGCCATCAATTGGAATGGTCTTCCCTCCCCATTTGTCTGCCCAGCCAGCATAATACCTAAAAACCAACCAACACAAAAAGAGTTCTGATTGAATCCACCCCCAGATTTAAATGCACACGAGTCACTATAAACAAACTTTGGAACTATGAAATCGGATTACAGATTATAAAGCTTAATAGTGCAATATGTGATGCAGCTCATGCCATTTCTGAAGGCAATTTTTTTGTATTGCTCAAAAATAGAGAATAACCATTTAAGATATTCATTATGTAATACAACAAAGAAATAACTCACTCAAGAAACATTTAGGCCTAAATTTAAGATTCATGTATTTGAATTGCATTTCCAATTTCCATCCATTATACATAAACAAATACACTTAATTTTATTTCAATAATCATATTTTTAAAAATGCATTATTCAAATTGCTTAGAATCAGCATAAATTTGTTCATTGTGAAAACAATTACATGTATTCAGTTAAAAAGTATGAACATGGTTAAAATATGGCTAGCTGTAAAAAAAGCAATGTTCAGTTAGTTGAAATGTATGAGATTGAACCTGATAAATATATAAACCTGTTATATTCTGTTTATTAGTATTATTACAGAAATCAATCAGGAATCAGAAATTAGGTTTATTAGTTTATGTTAAAATGTTTAATCCAAATGTATGGAAATTTTATATGGTTTCAAATACATAAATCCTAAATTTAGGGCTAAATATTTTTGTGAGAGCAGTAGAACTGCTCAGATGTGATTAGTAACTTGCAAATGCAAGAGACTAATTTTGTAACCCTGATTACCGAGTTTCATTAGAATACAATCCAATGTGATGCTAATGTAATGCCATTATTAAGTTTCAACTAGAAAACACTGTTCAACCTCAAAAACTTCACCTCAAGCATTTGACCACCATGGGCACGTCCACGCTGTAGGAGACTGCATATGGTTTTCCATTGTCAAGAGTCTCTAGTTCCTATTGAAACAAAATACAAATGATATTAACATATGGTGGTATTATTGTAGATCAAGAGTGAATCTATACAAATATTCAATGAATCAGATCAAAGTCTAGAAGGCAGCATACAGGACAAAGGTTGTGACTCACAGCTAAATAGGCAGAATCTCTCTCAATGCAGTCTGCTAATCGGCTCAAGAGCAGCCCACGACCTGATGCATCCATGCGTCGCCAGGGGGATCCGATCTTAAAGGCATCTTTGGCAGCCTTGACAGCTTTTTTCACGTCCGCCTGTATGCAAAACAACAAACATGGGAGAAAAACACAGTCTGAAAATTTCATGCAAGAATCCATCCACTTTCAAGCACACAATGCCAGTGCCTTTATTAAGTTATGCTTATTACATTATGATTGTATGGTAACATCAATTCAGTTTAAGCAGGCTATCTGACATGGCTTAAATAAATATGCAAAGCTATTTTTAATACCATCTCCTGGCGTAGGAAAGACAAGCAGACGCATTATCATCAGTGAGAGTGGGCAGGGTGTTTGTTCAAGTCATGTTCCTGTCTATTCTCATTTACAGACAACTCGTAAATAATATACGTATAATAGATCAAATAAAATAAAAACATTTTTATTTGAATGTTTTTAAAAGAGCTCTGCATTCACTTCTTCAACTTTATCTGGCGAATACTATAGTTGAGTACATAATCATTTTGTACTTATCCCTTGTTTCCTTTAAAAAAAAGAAGCAAAAACCTGATTTGAGAGTCTTTTGTATTAAATATTCCTTCTGCCCTGTGTGAGATAAATAGTTCCCTATTAATGTTTCCATTCGGTACATACACTTACCTGAATCATTCAGCTTCATCAACATTCTTTCAACAGTTTTTAAACTTATTCTGTTTGTTTTTTATTTCTTTTTATTAAATAACACTAAGGTGTGTCAAAAGATTTGAATAATAAAAGATTGATTGTACTGTAGATAATTCAGTAACACAAGGGTCCCAAAACTTTTTGCTGCAAGGGTTGCAAATCACTGTTTTCAATGGGGACCAGAGTTAAACCCCCACTGTTAGCCCACTGCTGTGATTGACTTCTGTGAGACTTCGGTGTAAACGCCCACTGCTATGAGACATCAGTGTAGACACCCACTGCTGTGATTGGCTGCTGTGAGACTTTAGTGTAAACGCCCACTGCTGTGATTGGCTGCTGTGAGACTTTAGTGTAAACGCCCACTGCTGTGATTGGCTGCTGTGAGACTTCAGTGTAAATGCCCACTGCTGTGATTGGCTGCTGTGAGACTTTAGTGTAAATGCCCACTGCTGTGATTGGCTGCTGTGAGACTTCAGTGTAAATGCCCACTGCTGTGATTGGCTGCTGTGAGACTTCAGTGTAAATGCCCACTGCTGTGATTGGCTGCTGTGAGACTTCAGTGTAAATGCCCACTGCTGTGATTGGCTGCTGTGAGACTTCAGTGTAAACGCCCACTGCTGTGATTAGCTGCTGTGAGACTTCAGTGTAAACGCCCACTGCTGTGATTGGCTGCTGTGAGACTTCAGTGTAAATGCCCACTGCTGTGATTGGCTGCTGTGAGACTTTAGTGTAAACGCCCACTGCTGTGATTGGCTGCTGTGAGACTTCAGTGTAAACTTTTACAAGTTTCATGGCCCACAGAATATCTTGTATGAATATCTGAACATGCAATAAATCAAAAGAAAGAATAAATTGCTTTATTCTAGCTTCATGCATTATTTTTTTATCAACACTTGATTGTGGGTAAGTTTCATGAAAAAAGCAACATTTTGAGAAAATGCTGAGAAAAATCACGTTTTTGTCAAAGACTACATCCAGATCAAATTCTGAAAGATGATCAAACACAGATGGAGTAGATCAAGTCCATCAGCACCTCAAAGCGTCACAGTCCAATAGCTCATCCTGAGTCGACATTTCATTCAGTAACATTTATGCTGTTTTGATTCATATGCTGTTTATTGCTGATGACCGCATTATTTTTCATATGCATCTGCTTATGAGATTGCTTATTTCTGCTTCTTCTTCGCCTGTGTTTTGATCAGGTGATTCAGTACTCGTTCAGGAGATGTGTGATAGCGCCCTCTACCGTATAACAGGAAAACGGGGAAATCCGGAAAATATCGTCAATGGCAGGGAAGCATTTTCTGCTTTTATACAGTCTATGGTTTTCTCATAAAAGACGAGATAACAAAAGACAGAAAATCACTCACTGCTCTTGACTGAATAACTTTAATAAGGGTTAATCTATATTTATACAGTGAAGACTATGCAGTGATATTTTACATTTGATTACTATTTCTGTACCTGAAAAGAACATTTTTTTATATGTATGTTTGTTCTGTTGTATTTATTTGTGCTGTTGCTCGTAATTGTTCTTATTTAATTACAGACTGTCTTTAACAATATTTAAAATGTATATGAGTTAGGCTTTTTGGAGTCAACCTTATTATTAAGGTTACATGGATCAAAAACAATAACTAGGCCTATTTTATTTTATTTATTACTTTTTAGTGGTGGGGCCAGTAAAAATTTTGGCAGAGCAAGTAAAACTTTGAACCACTGGCCCAACCGGACCAGTAGAAAAAATCCCTCTAAATAACAGATTATTTTCATCCTACTAAGAGAAACAATGTGAAGTTGAGCGTTTAGTCCAGGGGTCTCCAAACTAGGACCTTGTAAGACACTGATTAGCTGGTTCAGGTGTGTTTATTAAACTCTGCAGGATAGTGGCCCTCAAGGACCCAAGTTTGGAGACCCCTGGTTTAGTCACTGGTTTGATTTACTGACACACAGACAAAGAACATCTGACTGTACATGAATCATTACATATCAGAAATCACTGGTCTCAGATCAGGCATTAGAATTAACATAGGTTAGGGTTAGGGTTACTTACATGTTGTGGCATTACTGTCGAGTCATATCGTAAAAGTCTGTTTGTAAAGCCTGTGCTGAAATTGCGACTGATTTACACTTTGTTGAATATAAATATCCACATTCCTAGCATTTGGATCCTTTGGAAGGTATTGTTATTTTTAGTCCAGTGATCCTGTATCGTCATCTCACTAACACTCCAGTGGGCAGGGCCAAAGTTGCAATGGTGAAGTAGGCGTTGATCTTCTTCTGCAGAGGCGGTCTTTCACCTATATATTATAGGCATATTCCACAATAAGTCATTCGCTGGGCTTGGTTACAATAAAAGCTGTTTTTGGACTAACAAGGAAGTTTTCAGTTCTGAAACTTACAGGATATTCTTGTAGAATGATGACCTCTTATATGTCTAAAGCTCAAGGAAAATTTGATTTCTCAGTTCATGACCCCTTTAAGGCTTGTCAGTAAACGGTCACTGTTATGATTGGCTAACGTCTTTGCATAGAAAACAGTATCAACGCTCACTATTGCACACGAGTAAATGTTTTGAAAACATTATCCATATAAAACCGTCATTTACAGACAAAGCACAATAAAATCATTTACTTTTGCGATGTAGCTGCTGTCAGATTCAGTACAGCTGACTGCTTCATCCGTCAACAAAGGTTTCTTTGCAAACTCTCCATTACACTGTGCCTTGTTTATAAAACAAAATGCTCCGAACAAACATATAATCCTCAGACGTGATCAGGGACGCCATTAAAAAAAACCATCCTCTAGTTTCTGAAGCTGGGACCCTTCTGAAATCTGTACAGAGACACAAACCAGCTGTTTAAACTGGACAAAAGTTCTTTCACTCTTCCATTTGTCCTGTTTTCAGCAGACTCAAGCGTGTGGAGTGTGTCAGAAACTGAACTGGAATCTGTGTACTTTATCAGTGTAGACAGCATCAATGATTATAATGGCTTCTATCTGCTTTTGACGCGACGCTCACATCCAGTATAGGTAAATGTCAGCCGTTAAGTGACTGGCCGCCAGTGGTGGGGGCCTATGTGTGAAGAAGTATAACTATTGGTCGATGTCTTGCTCTGGAGGTGGGCATATGCAAATGTATTTTGCCTGTGTGAAGTCACAGATCACCCAATATTAACATGAGCCGTTTTTTGAGCTTGCTTAAATAAATGCTTTGCTTGTAATGAGGAGGACGTTTTAAGCTATGAAGCTTTCAGGATGTTTTAATGGTACAAAGACCTCTCATATGTCGAAAGATCAAGGCAAATTTGATTTCTCAGGTCATGACCCCTTTAATATTGGTAACTTTATATTAT
This sequence comes from Rhinogobio ventralis, assembly GCA_039654625.1. Lineage (NCBI taxonomy): Eukaryota > Metazoa > Chordata > Actinopteri > Cypriniformes > Gobionidae > Rhinogobio > Rhinogobio ventralis. Next base: position 47,558,059 of record CM077194.1, read on the forward strand.
GTATATACTATTAGCAACTTTCTTTTATTACAGGCCAAATTACATGCTCACTTTGTTGAACCCACACACTCTACACAACTCTAATACAGCTTTTATACATTACCACATTGTCTACAGTAAAACAGAACCTAATAAATAATAAGCATGATTATTTTAAAAAAGATTTTCACTGAATAACTTAAATTTAGGTCTATTCCTCACACAAAGCTATCATGTTGCTTCAAAAGACCTGTTCATTGAATTGTAAAGAAAGAAAAAAGATATTGATGTTCAGCCGGTTTAACCAGACACAACCTGTCCAACTGAAAAGTGCCCAGTTTACCACCTGGTTTAAGACATTTATTATTCTTTCAATATGAAATTCAAAATACCTACCTTATCCCCCTCTGCGACTTGACAGATAACTTCACCAGTAGAAGGATTGACGGTTGGAAAGGTTTTCTTGCTTTCTGCGTCGTGCCACTCATTGTTAATGAAAATCTGCAGAGGAAAAAAAGAGGCACATTGACATGCTCTGGCATTTAAAAATGTTGAATTCAAAGTATTGTAAAAAACATTTACTGTTATCTTTTTCACATTGCAGATCAATAAACATAATAGAGTAAATATTTACATGGCACTGGCAGTAAGTTATGACAGCTAAAACTAGGGCTGCACGATATGGAGGAAAAAAATGTGGTATGATGAGGTAACTTGTTGGATAATGTGATGTATCATGAGATGCATGAGTTGCAAGTATATCCAGTGAATAAAGCAACATTGCAATTAGTGTACTGATTTTTTTTAAACTGTAGCTTTAAAACGTTATGCCACACAATGTGACATCATAATAATAAATGCAAACAAAAACATCAAATATTATTTATAATATAAATCACCAACCAACGTAGCATCTTTGCTCAACTAGTTAAATTAATCTGTTATATTATAAAGCTATATTATTCTGAAAATCAACAAAATTTAAAAATAGGTTTTTATACAATAATTCATGTTCAATCTCTTTATAAAAAAGATAGACACTTTTAACTTTAATTCATGGAGATAACGTGGACATTGGACAACGTGCCATGGTTTAGTGGAAGATTGCTGCCATCTACTGGAAAACAAACACTTTTAAATTTAAAATATTATACAATTTCAACTAGCCATCAGATGGCAGCAGAGCATTACCCAATAGCTGAGTATACAAGTTTTATTTAATTCAGATTTATGTTTAGACCAGTAGCGGCTCATGAATAGTTTATGTTAAACATATGCAGAATGACACAT